>CM065674.1:1308341-1374641 GCA_033220385.1 Triplophysa yarkandensis
ACCAGGGAGGATGCAGCAATGTATCTTATGAGCATCCGTGCCGGGGAGCATATCGATATTAGGACGCAGAATAAAATGGACAGTGAGTGCATCTCGATGTCCTCGTCGAAGAAAAGGGTCAGAAAATAATTTTATTTCCAATTTTTTCGTTTCAGTCTATAAGAAGATTATGAAGTCCAGTTTGGGAGACTCTTTCTATATCCGTACACACTTCGACCACATAGCAGAGAACAGTCTCGGCCTCAGTTTCACCAGAGGCGAGGTGTTCAGAGTTCTGGACACAATGCATAGGGGGAAGCTGGGAACCTGGCTGGCTGTGCGCATGGGCAATGACTTACACGAGCTGGACAAAGGAACCATTCCTAACCAGACCAGGTGTGCTATAACATTTTATGGTTTAAAATGACTTTCCGGCATTTTTGGTCCTGACTGCATCTTTGTCTATCTCAGAGCCGAAACCTTGGCCAGTTTAGAGCAGTCGCAGCGAATAAGCGCAGCCGAGCGTCAGGCCTCAGGTCCCAGAGCTGAATTCTGGAAGCTACGGGGTCTAAGAGGAGCCAAGAAGAACAACAGGAGAACCCGGGATGACCTGCTGCAGTTGACAATCCAGGGGAAATTTCCAGCTTATGAGAGGGTCTTGTTGAGAGAGGGTAAGTGATGACCACAATTTCTTACTTATACAAGGAGGTTTCTTACCCATGTTGTTTGCTTCTAATTATTCTGTATGTTCGTCTATTTGCAGCCAATTTCAAACGGCCCATTGTCATTTTGGGCCCTCTGAATGACATTGCAAATGAAAAGCTGGCTAGAGAAAAACCAGATGAATTTGAAATTGCAGGTATGAAATGGACAGTTCTTTTATAGCATTCTAAAAAGGGTTCTTTTGACTTGTATCACTGAAAAACTACCTACAACATCTTAGCAACCGCATAGCAATACACCATTTACAACACATTACCTGCTGCATATAGCATCTTGGTATTGCATATTTTTTAATACACACTGACTTTTCTAGAAATGGTACCCAGGGCTGGAACTGAAAGTTCATCTAGCGTCATCAAGCTGGACACTGTGAGGCAGATAGCGGAACAGGACAAACACCCCCTGCTGGACATTACTCCCACAGCGGTCGAAAGACTTAATTATATCCAGTACCATCCCATGGTGATCTTCATGGACCCTCACAGTCGGAAGGACGTGAAGGCCATGAGGCAGAGACACATGCCTGAATCAAACAAGAGCTCGCGTCGTCTGTACGCTCAGGCCCTTAAGCTGAGAAAACACTTTAGCCATCTGTTTTCTGGTAAACCTTCTAACATGAAACTTGATAATTGTTCTTAAATAGAGTGATTTAAATAATGTCTGGTTGTTTGGTTTTTTCAGCACGTGTTGATCTTCAACCTGGCACTAACATGTGGTATGACGTTTTAAAAGACAAGATTCGCCAACAGCAAGCAAAACCAGTCTGGGTTTCAGAAGTAACGGTAAGAACTTGGTCCACTTGAGAGAGAGAAATAATATGAGTCAAGGTTATGATAAAATGACACCAATCGCACAAATCCCAGCAAATTCTGTGTGGAAAGCCCTATGGCCGTGTGCTGGGCCCGCCCCAACTTCCAGTTTCAATTGGAAAAATGTTATGGCTGGACAAAAATGTGTTGTATTATTGATAACCAAAAAAAATCGCACTCTGATGCAAACAAATCTTAGTCAAGTTTTTGAAAAATAACAAGTTGTGTTTTTCCAGTTGGAAGGAGGTGGTGATGAAGAGCTTGATGCGCTCAGCCGCTCCCACAATTCTGACTACCTCAGCGGTGCCAGCGACTATGAGGACACAGACGGCGAGGGCTTCACGGACGGTGAAGCCTACACTGATAATGAAGAGCTGGAGGAGCCTTCGGGAGCCGTCATCACACGCCGTGGCACAGCACTGGCCCGTTCCTCAGAGCCCGCCGCTGAGCAAAGCCCTAGCCCTGAACCTCAGTATGATTCAGAACCATACCTGGAGGAAGAACCAGAATACACATACCCTCCTTCTGAATTACCACCCATCCTGAACGTTCCAGAGGCCCGAATGCCACGCTTCTCTGTCAACAGCCTTCCAGAACAAGATGACGTCCCATTGCAGCAAAGCTTTACGTGTTCAGGCTTTATTGACGATATCATAGAAGCAGCTCCCTCCGGCGGTCCGCCAAACTACAGGGCACCGGGTCCTCCAGAGCTCCCGGCAGAAACGCCTCCGTTGTCAGCTATTGAGGAGAAACTACAACAGGTATGGGATTTACTTACATCGTTGGTCCTTGAATAACATTTCTTTATTAAAAAATCAATTGCCAAAGACTTTAATAACCATAAAGACTGGCTGTTTGATGGATTCACATTAGACATTGAAATTGTCATCCTGATTTAATTTACCTATGTATAAGTGTTATGTGTAATGTAATATATACAGGTAAATGTGAAGTACTTCATTCTTTAACATTGGATGTATTTTGTTGTTTCAGACTCGTGTGGAAGAACCTGCACAGAGGCAGTCCCCATTATTCATAGTGTAAGCATTTCAACTTGCCTATTAACTGAAGTCTGACTATGATAAAATTCGTAATAATCCGCTTAGTGGTGTTAATACAACAAAAAAGTGGTTTTTCATCTTCCTTTACACCAGGATTTGCATGTTTATAGACAGGGTTGCCAGGTCTAAAAAGCTAGCACAGTGACCACATCCGTAAAACCAAAATCCAAAAAATATGAATTTTAAAATATTGTTATATATTACAAACATATATTTGTTTAATTAACTATTTTTTATACATTACCTTAATAATTATTTGTAAATTGTGATGAAATTAATTGCTGGGTTTTAACTCACTTTAATATTTTACACTGAAATGTTTTAAAACTTTAAAGTAAATAAATGTGTCAATTTTTGGGATATGTATATACTAACCCACAAAAAATGTGGTCAGAAGTAACCCACAGTGTGGGTTTCAGTTAAATATTTAGATTTTTTTAAGATAATGATGCACAATGTTACAGCAGCTCATAACATTTATTCATGTATTTCAAGTAAAAAAGGAGTAAATGGTAATTTTAAGCCCAAAAATATATGTTTTATTTTTTATTTATTATTTATTATTTTTTTATTTTATTTTAATGTTTTATTAATTTTAATGCTTTAATTAATGAAATTCTCTTTCAGGTTGTCCCATCATGAAGCTTTGCAAACACGAAGGACACAGATCAGAGGAAGTGACAGCGATAGTGATGGTAACGATGACAACGACAGAGATGAATATGGTGATGATGATGATGATGATGATGACATCGGTGATGATTCTGAATGGGGTCCTGCCACGGAGCTTTAATATACTCCAGCCAATCTGACATCACAGACACATGGCCCTGTCGTCCTTTTCATTTGGGACCTGCACATTTAAATAAATAACCTGGAACAAATCCATTGTTAGTGACTTGTGGACCTATCGATGACTAAATCCTGGATCGAATTGAAAAACGTAGCATCCTTTTGCAGGTTTTTGGTGCTGTAATGGAGGGAGAGGTTTCTCGCGATTGTTTCATAAACAAAAGTTGTAATAAATATGAGTGTTTTACCCTCTTCAGTTTATTATATATTATTTTAATTTTTGTATTTTTAAATAAACAAATTTTATTTCTCAAGATGTCAATCATTTCAGCCACAGGATTGCTTTCTATATTTCAAAACAATTAAGATTAATACATAAAATGTGCCGATAACTATTTTGCTAAAATTAGTTATGAACTATCTGTAATATTTGCAAACGAAACTTTGATTGGTCTTTTGAAACAGCGAAACATCTGTTGCACATTTTCTGCTATATTATGTGTACACAAAATCAGCTTGAATGTATTATTTATATTATTATCAGTAGAATTATTTGTACATTTACATTTACATTTAGGCATCTAGTAGACGCTTCTATCCAAAGCGACTTACAAAAGATTCAAGATTTTTTTGCTGGTTTAGTTTAGATGGAAGAGATGAGTTTTAGGCGTAGCCAAACATGTTGTAAGAGGCAGATCGTTCCAACATCAAGGAACTGGTGTAGAGAAGGTGCGAGAGAGCGAATTCTTTCATTTTTGGGACTTTTAGAACTGTGGGGCGTATACCATAGTTGGGTGCTGAACCTCTGTTGGTTCTGTAGGCTGTAAAAAGAAATTTGAATTCAATGTGGGCGCCTATGGGGAGCCAATGTAGTTTGATGAAGAAAGGTGTGACATCGGTTCTTTTCGATTTCTTGAAAACCACTCTTGCTGTCGTATTCTGTATTATCTGCAGAGGTTTGGTTGTGCACAATGGGATTCCAGCAACCAGAGCATTGCAGTAGTCCAGCCTGGACAGGACCAGAGCCTGGACTAGGATTTTTGTAGCATGTTCTGAAAGGAAGGCAGTATTTGCAACTTGATCAGTGAAGTTTAGCTGATCATCGATTATTACTCCTAAGTTTCTTGCAGTCCTTGAGAGCACAATGGTTGATGATCCTAGTTGAATAGAGAAGTCGTGATGGGTCTTTGGTTTGTCTTAATGACAAGAAGTTTAGTTTTTGTAAGGTTTACCTATAGGTGATGGTGCTTCATCCAGAGCTTAGGCATGCTGAGACTTTGGCCAAAATCATCTGAACTTCAGGGTGAAACGCAAAGTGGAGTTGCGTGTCGTCCACATAACAGTCAAAGGTGAAGCCATGCTTTCAAATGATAGATCTCAATGATGTCATGTAGATTGAGGAGAGCAACAGCTCCAATAAAGTGAAGGTCATGGCACACACTGTAGTATGGTGTTCCATACTTGGAATTTGTGCTCTGCATTTAACCCATCCAGTAAGTGAACACACACACACTGTGAACACACACCTGGATCAGTGTCTCGAACCAGCAACCTTCAGATCACGAGTCCAAGACTCGAACCACCAGGCCACGATTGCCCCAATAACTGATCCTTGAGGTACAACGGTGCCAAGATGTTGTGATTCCAAAACTTAACCTACCTGCGTCACCCTGAAGCATCTACCCAAGAGGTAAGATTGGCCTTTCGCCTTAAGAATTGAAAGAAAAATGCACAGGTTTTCAAAAGCAGCAAATAGGTCCAGCAGGATGATTTGGAGGCCTACCTTAGGTCATCAACAACTGAAAGCAGCGCTGTGTCTGTAGAGTGTCCCTTCTTGAAACCTGATTGGTTGCTGTCCAGGAGGTTCTTCAGAGTAAAGTAGTTAGAAGGTTGCTTGAAGACGACACGCACCAGGGTTTTTCCCAAGAAAGGCAGGAGAGATACTGGTCCGTAGATCTCCAGAAGTGCAGAACTCAGAGAGGGTTTCTTCAACAGCGGGGTGATAGTTGAGAGATGAGTTGATGTTGTGGGTGAGAGCAGGCACTACCAATGGAGAGATGTCTTGCAGGAGATGGGTTGTGTCTAGGGGGCAGGTAGTCATTGTGATTGTCGCAACGTTGTCCTCAGTCAACAGAGAGAAGGAGTGAAGAGAGGCGGTCAGAGGAGCTGGAGAATGGTCCAGGGGAGGCGGAGGCCAGAACTGACTCCTGATAGCGATGGTTTTCTTCACAAAGAAGGATGAAAAGTCCTTGGCCGTTAGGTCAGAAGAGGGCATAGGGGTGGATGGACAAAGGAAAACAGAAAAGGTGTTGAAGAGACTTTGAGAGTCTGTTGACTTGTTAACGGATGGTAGAACTGAGTATTAGAGGCTGATAGAGAGAGACACCTGCAGGATTGTTAGATTTCCCCCCTTTTCTCTCAGCAGACCTCAAGTTAGATCTGTGTATCTGGAGGAAATCAGAAAGCCATGATGCCGAGGGGTTAGCGCTGACCGGTCGAGATGTAAGGGGGATAAATAATCTAAGCAGGTTGTTAGTGTAGAACATAGAGAGTGAGTGGCACTGTCAGTGTCTAGTTATGTGAGCCGGTCAGGGGGTGATGTGATGTTGTGCAAGTCAGTAGATGAGGATTTCTCAAGGTGGATGTTGAAGTTTCCAAGGATCACAAGAGGTGCACATCCAACTTCTCTAAAAAATGTCAAGGCTGACCGGGGGGGATATATATTTATACTAAGATGACTTCAAGAGGATGAGTAATAGTAACCACGTGTGATTCTTTGGAGGTATTGTCACACGAGGGAGCAAGCGTTTTAAACCTCCAAACGATAGGAATAAGCAGACCCATGTGAAGAATGCTTCTCTTAACTTTGGGGTTGAATTTCAAGTGATTTTATACACATTTAGGCTTGGCTTTCTGGTTCGCCCGCATCTACCGGATGCGCGTGGGAGGAGAATCTGTAATTATTATAGAGGTCAGTCTCTGTGGTACTGTTTGTATATGATGTTGTGTTACAAAGATTTTTTTACTTTATGTTTTTTTTTTTTTTACAAAAGTTTGTTTAGCACATAATTTTCAAACAGGACTTTTGGACACATTTCTTCTTTCGCCCTAAGAAAATTTTAACATTAATACACAGAATGCGTAATGTGTGACCTCGCTGTTATATTTGCACACCGAACTGTGATTGGTGTTTTAAAACAGCAAAACGTATGTTGCGCGTTTTCAGGTATATTACGTGTACACAAATCAGCTTCATTATAAAAATAATTATATAAATAATGTTTTGTTACATAGACAAGTTTATCTAGTTCATTTTCTTTCAAACGGTACTTTCGGACACGTTTCTATTTTCTCCCTAAGAATTAACATAAAATCGCAATTTGTTACCTCACTGTAATAATAGCATACTCAACTCTGATTGGTCTATTGAAACGGCAAAGGCTCATTATCCAATATATTTATTTTTACCAAAAGTCAGCCTTAATGTATTATGTATATAATTATGATTATACAATGTATTGTTACAAAGACATGTGTATTTAGTTTATATTTTTTGAAACAGGACTTTAAACACGTTTCTACTTCCTCCGTACTAATTAACATTTATACACAAAATGCGTAATTTGTGATCTCACTATAATATTAGCATACTCAACTCTGATTGGTCTATTGAAACAGCAAAGTGTCTTGTATGTATTTTCCGGTATATAACGTGTACACAAAATCAGCTTAATAACAATAATTATATGAATAATTCATTTATTTGTACAAGATGTTGTGTTACAAAGACAAGATTATTTAGCTATAGTCTTTCAAACGGGACTTTTGGACACGTTTTTATTTTCTCCGTAAGAATTAACGTTAAAACAAAAAGCGCGTATTTGTGACCTCACAGTGAAATTAGAATACCGAACTGTGATTGGTCTTTCGAAACGGAAAAACGTCGATTTGAACGTTTTCCAGTATTCAACATGTACACAAAATCCGCTTAAACTTATTATTTACAGAAACATCATTATTATTTGTACACGATGTCGTGTTAGAAAGACGAGTTTATTTAGTTCATATTCTTTCAAACAGGGCGTCGATATCAGCATACTGAACTGTGATTGGTCCATTAAAAATGCAAAACGCAAACCTTTCCCGGTAAAATTCCCATGCGCACAGAATCATCTCAAAAACCAAAGAAAAATGTCATCCACATTTCATCTGCACAATAAACACTTTATATTGTTCTAAAAGTGGGCCGGGTTTTCCTCTGGTACGAAACATCAGCAGTCAGAGTTTGCTTTACACTCTTAACCGACATGTTTCATGTTATCAAGGCCTCATGTCAGCACACAGAGATGTAGTTTCACTTGTCAAAACGAAAGAAGTAAAAAAGAGAAGCGGATGCTCTTGTGTGTGATGTGTGTGTGCGCTCAGTCATTGTGTCGTCACAGCTCGCAGTCTGCGGGAGTCAACAGTCGTGGAAAACTCGCACCCGTGCATTGAAATGGGGACCGGGGGGGTGGGCAGGGGGGTTACATTTTAAAACCAAAGCATTCAGAGTGGGATAAAAACAACACAATTTGAAAATGTTCTCGAAAAGGACGAGGGAGCTGATAAAGACGCATTCTATGTCGAAGAAGAGCCGGACCGGAAGCAGCCAGTCTCCTCTCAACTCTCCATCAGTAAGTCGCACCTTCAGTCTTTTCCTCCTGTCAATCAACTTGAGTGACAGTTCGGGCGAGCTTTGTGCTGGGGCATCAGTTTAGAGGTTTTACAATTTTATTTTATTTTTTGTTTCATTTTCATGCATATTTCGAGATATAATGATGGATCTTAAGACATCTTGGTGAGAGGCGAAGAATGCTTCTTTTGACTTTGGGCTTTGATTCTGAGTGATTTTACACACATCAAGGCTTGCTTTTACATTGTTTGGTGTCCTGTTTAAATTTGGGATTCTCAAGGAACTTTAAGCGCCTAAGATGATGGAGTTTAGTCTTCATTGGTGGTAATAAAGTTGAAAATGTTGAAGCGTGGAGCAGGTTCTAAAAGCTACAGTCCATACACAACGAGTACAAGGGTTAAGAAAACCAACAGCAAAAGCAAATTGGACATCTTACCAAATAGACCCAACGTTTGGCTTAAACAGGTGGGTTCTAACTTTACATTCCATGGTGACCTGTGCAACACAATATGTTTCATAACCTCAAATTGATGAAGAGCTTCATAATTGCTTACTGTTTTCGGCATACTTGGTTTAAAAGGAAAAATAAGCATTTCTCGTGAGAAGTTCTGATGAAAAATGTCGAACCGATGTGGTGTTGGGATTTGATTTCATATAAAGATGTCACCTCAAAAAGATTTCTTAAAGAGCATTTTATCTGTATTGTTTGGCTTGCTTAACATTCGACAAATGGATGAAAACGTACGTTTTACACCGTTCTTTTTAACGCAATAGAAAATATCGTTAAAACTTTTGTGAGTTACGTTTAATGTCGAAGCAATTGAATTTCTTTTGAAAGTATGTCATGTCCAAAAGTTTAAAGAGCGTTTCATCGTTGCTTAATGTTCTACAAATGTTATGAAACCAAGAGATTCAGAATTCGGTTAACTCAAAAGTTTGCGCAAAGAACTTTTCAAAGTTAGTTGAGTTTGGTGTTATGCTGTGACTATCAAGTTATGTTCACTGAAGGTTCTTTCAAAATCATTTCTTGAAGTAAAGTCTAAATAGCATTTTTTTTTCAAGTTTTATTTGACTTTATTTAAAACGTTTCGAAATGTTTTCATAACCAAACAGAAATCTTATATTACATGTCTTTTGTGAGTTATTAAAGTTTAACATGTTGTCTAGCTGACAAGCAATGTTCTCTAAAAGTTCTCATAGAATTGTTTTGTTAACTTGTTTCAAAATCATTTAATCGACCATTTGGCCAAAAGTAAGTTTAACATGTCAGCTTAACAAGGTTAGCTTGACATGACATCGGAACCTCGTGAATAAAGTTGTATGAATAATATATGAAATGTATTGTCTATGCCAACATGCCCGCTGTGTGTTCTTAGGCCTCGTGCAAACCCAACCAATGAGGCATCAACCGTAGTCACAGGGTGTGACAGGAAGCAGGCCTCTGTTACCCAATCTCTCTTGTGAAAGACGTTCTGTTTACTATCAGCCCTCTGTTGTCTGTCATGTGTCAAGAGCTTCATCTTTAAAAGTGCTTGACGAAACACTTTCTATCCTTAACTCTGTGCCCTTTGCTTATTCTCCCTTGTTCTTTTCAATCCAGCTCTCCGCTCTTCAGGAGCAGCCACGAAAAGATGTGGTCGACGGCACGCCTCCTAACGCAAGTTCTTCGCCTTCCATCCTGGAGGTCCCGACCTCCTGTCCGGGAACCCCATTAAACCAGCACACCAAGCTGGTGGGCAGCCCGTCCCCGATGGGAACCCTGAAGCGGCCCACGTCCCTGAGTCGCAATCCCAGCGCGGCCGGCTTCCCGATCCAATCTTGGGTCTTTAGCAAGGGCGCAGGGAAGTCTGTCATCGCCCAAACTCCCTCGCCTGAGACTCCAGAGGCCGTCGTGGCTATTGAGGTTGAGGACATTCCGTCTTTGCTCCGTATAGTGGAACGGTTCGCCAAGGCGGTGGAGAAACTGAAAGATGTTGTGATTGAAGGTAAGACACTGGATTTGTGGATTGAATCATAAGCGTGGCATTTTCCTTTAGTATGAACTCCTACATTTTAAATTCATATATGAATACTCAACAGTGCTCAATACTGATTCATGCCCATTTAACGTCAAACGAAGGCCTCACCGCAAACGTCACCTCTGATCATGTGATGGGTCGGAGAGGCGGGGTTGAGTTTGCTCAAGAGACCTTGTTGTTCCTGTAGTTGCAGTTGAGTTGAGTTCCTGTGGCGCACCACATCTGACAGGAAATGGTACTCTCGCAGAACCCCCCCCTTCCGCTCTCAGAGCTCACAACATGGCGATATGACACGTAGCATCACGTCATTCAGCATATAAATCAATCCCATGAGTACAGAAATCTGTGTCCAGAGATTGATTCGATAGATTGCTTTCCAAGAAGTAATCATTTTAATTTACTACTTATGTTTACTAGGTGCCACGTCAAAAGATTGGATTAAATATGTTTATCGGGGTTCCACCTCTGGTGAAAATCTCCAATGTAGTTGCGTTTGTGGCCCTTTCGTGACATGATCTAGATATGAAACTATTTCCTAATAATTTAAAACAATGGTATGGGTTTGGTGGTTTTCGTCTGACCCACGCCAAGCGTACGTACCCAACACAAGTGACCTTGTTCTTTTCCAGTCGGGTTATTTTGACATATCTGTATAATTCGTAGAGTTTTTCTGCTCATAATCATTTCATAGTTTAGAGGTACAGTACCAAGCCACAAGAGGAGGAAGTGGTGTGTCGACGTGTCGCAGCAAAGAAAAACAGTGCTTCGCAGTGTTAACAAACTTGCAACGTCTGTTTTGGGATCAGGGCCGATTTTAAGGCTTCCTCTGCAGAAACGTGTAGATTCATGCAAAGAAATATAATATCTTTTCTCCTCTCAGACAAACAGGAGAACCGGCGGCCGTTCGCTCACGAGTGTCTGGGGGAGGTTTTGCGTATGCTGCGACAGGTCATCTGCATGTACCCCCTTCTGAACACCGTGGAGACGCTAACTGCCGCTGGCAAACTCATTTCACAAGTCAAAGGTTAGAACACATGCCAGTGGGGACATTTTGGGGTAGGCTGACCCCATCCAACTTCCAGAAAAGTTTTGTGGAAGTCGTATAACTTACTCTGAAGTTTTTATTTAATATATTTCATCAGTCTTTATTACAAGTGATTAATTTATATGTGCTTGAAAAACACATTCAAATAACATATCTGTGTGAGGTATAATTTTCCAGTGCAAGAATGGCACAATATTTGCCCGTTGGCAAAATGTCTAACTTCCAATGATCCAAACATTCCCAAAGTTTAAAAATAAATACCATCTATACATTTCCTTATTTCAAATCCATTTGAGTCAAAAAACATTATATCACAAATATAAAATAATAACTATAGCATTTTTACATTTCATGCCAGCTTGAATGGAATTTTTCCATTAACAGATTACCACTTGATATATGCCATTATATTTTCGATGTTTAAGTTACATTTTTATTCGTATATATTGTTCTTGCCAGTTCTAATCTAAACGTGTTTATACCTCTCATCTCAGGTTACCACTATGAAGTGTGCAACGAAGCAGAGAAGAATGATTTCGAGAAGGCCATCGAGACTATCGCTGTAGCTTTCAGCAGCAGGTGGATATTGTTGAGAGATTTTGAAATCCTTTTTTTTTGTACGCACAGTTTGTGTTATTTGTAGATGTAGAGGAATAACAGGAAGCTGTCTTGTGGCTTTTACTCTCTTACACCATAACTCACCGATTTGGTTTTCAATGTCATTCTCGCCCGTTGTAATACTGTCTTTGTTTCATTGTTGATTCTTAAAAAGAAAAAAGGGATAAAGGAAGTTAGTGAGCCAATGGCTTGCTTTTTCACATGTTATCACGGGTTTTCTTAATTTCCCGACATGAAAGAAAACACCACACTGATCACCATTGAGAGATGTAGTGTCGATGTATTATTATTTCCCGACAATAATAGATTAGACAGTTCTCATAAGCATCTTAGATCTATGTTTCTTGCTCTCTTGGATGTCTCTCGATTTTAAGTCAATTTGGATTTAAGCATCTGCTACATGAACAAGTCTAGATGTTTCTTAGATCTTTTCTTTGTTTTTTTTGTCTTTCTCAGTGTGTCGGAATTGTTGATGGGAGAAGTGGACAGCAGCACGCTGTTGTCCGTGCTGCCCACTGAGAAAAGCAGGGTGAGAGCGAATGTCCGTGCGTCTGGTTCTGTATTCAGCATCCGCAGTGAAACTGGAACAGTTTTATTTACAGGAAGTACAATGCTCTACGTTTGTGTACGTGTACATAACCTTGTTTTCAATATTTCAGTCTATGGAAAACCTTTCTGGACATGACTGGCACACGCGGAGTGACTCATCTGAACTGGGTAAAGATCTTTAAAGTGAACGATTACGCAAAAACCAAAAAACTGTCATATACTTTTACTTTTAGATACATTATATCTTGTCATTTCAAACCTTTGTGGCTTTCTCTCTTCTGCAGAACACAAGAGAATATATTTTTAGAAATGTTGGTGGACATTAGCGGTTACTTTTATTGTTTCAACACCAAACCAATGAAAGTGAATGGGTGCCAGTTTCCGACATTCTTCAAAATATTTTCTCTTGCGTTATATGGTAGAAAGAAACAAGGTTTGAAGTGACAAGAGGTGAATAAACGATAACACAGTGTTGATTCCTATATACATTAAAGTTGACAGATAGTTTGAAAAAGTCCAAATCGTGTTTCTATGTTGATGTGCCGACAGTAATGAGTGCAGAAGAGGTGGACATTATACTTCAGCGCAGTGAAGGAGGCGTTGACTCGGCTCTGACGTATGCCAAGACCATCTCCAAATACATGAAGGACCTGATCGGCTATGTTGAAAAGAAAATTGCACTTGGTGAGACAGTTGATGGTTCACGACATCAAGATTGAGATTCTCAAATTAGACCTTTGGCCTTTACATTTTTCATGTCTTTTTTAAATTCATCTATGAACACCATGAAAGCAGTTTGCTGATTTGAGGAATGTCATGTGTACATCTAATCCTGTACATTATACGGTGAATAATACTCGTTTATTATCTCAACACATTTCATTCCAGAGCTGGAGTTCTCCAAGGGTCTCCAAAGGATTTATCAATCATGTAAACAGACCATCACACAGGTGATTTGACCTTCGAGCTGTCTTTAAGATTTCTGGCTGTTTTCTGTCTAACCGTGCTGTTTGATCTCCATCAGCCCCACATGCCCTTCTTCTCTATCTACTCTCTGGCTCTGGAGCAGGATCTGGAGCAGAGCGCTGGGATGCATCAGGCAGGTGCCACCCTGCAAAATCAAACCTTCATCATGGTATAACATAATTAGTTTTTTCGTTCTTTGCATTGATGGGACATTAGTGCATACATTAATCACAGGTGTGTTTATCCATAGCCTCTGCTGCTCCGCAAACAGGAGCATGAGAAAAAACGCAAGGAGATTAAGGAACAGTGGTTAAAAGCAAAGAGAAAACTGGTACATTTGTTTTTTTATTATTATACTTATAGTATTTTTCTACGTATATTGTTACAATGAGCAGTTTGCGATAATATTGTTTTGGGTATTTTTTATTCATATTTTTGAATTTCCGTATTTTTTTCTATTAATGTCATATTTTTGGCATAATAATATTTTTTATTTATGTTTTTTATCTTTATTTATGTTATTTTCTTTTAATTTTGTTATTAATGTATTTTGTGCTTTTTTGAATTACAGAATTGTATTCCTTTTTTATTTATGTCATATTTTTCCATTTTCATATTTTTATTTATGTTTCATATTTAGATATTTTGCTTGTTTAAATTATATTTTGAATTTGCATGCTTACTTTAACTTCTGTTATAATTAACAAAGAAAAATGTGTTGTTTATCTAAGTTCATTCTGATAAATCTTTTAATTTTATAAACTACTTTTATTAATAATTTTAACTTAAGTTTGAAAAAATATTTCGCCCAAGATTTAGTTAAAGTAAAAATATATTTATCCATCGCATTAAGGCATTTGAAAAGTTGTAACCATAAATGTTTACATACATCTTTTCAATGCTTACCCCAAGTACCCCACAGTAAATGCTTTACAAATTGAGCTTTCTTTGTATGATTTTATGTCATTTCACTTAAACTCAAGCAAAGTACACAAGATAACAATTTTATGTGTCAAGCGTATATGTCGATAGAGAGGCCATTCTTTTTTCCCCGACTGCAGATTTCAATCTTGTAAAACATCCTGTTTGTATACAGATGGAGTGTGATGCCAACCTACGCCGGGCAAAGCAAGTATACATGTCACGCTGTGAGGAATACGACAAGGCCAGGACGGCGGCCAACAGGGCTGAAGAAGAGGGTGGAAGCTCAGCAACCAAAGCAGTAGACAAGAAGAAACGACTGGAGGAGGAGGCGCGGAACAAGGTCGCTGATCTTCCACAATGCATCTATGAGCATCTCACATTTGAAAGATCTGGGAAACCTTTGTGAAATCGTACTTTAAAACCTCGTTCCTTCTTTTAGGCCGAGGAGGCCGAGGCCACGTACAGAACCTGCGTCGCCGACGCGAGCACACAACACCAGGAGCTGGAACACATGAAGGTCACGGTTCTCCGGCAGATCCAAGAGGTCATCAAACAGAGTGACCAAACCATTCGCTCGGTAGGTCTCCACGCACGGTCCATTAACACCAATGATGGGCCGATCATAACCAAAATATAATTCTATCCTTCCCAGGCCACCATCTCATACTACCAGATAATGCACATGCAGACGGTAGCTCTGCCCGTCCACTATCAGACTCTGTGTGAGAGCAGTAAGCTCTACGATCCCGGACAGCAGTACGCCACACACGTCAAAGATTTGCAGATGAGCGAGGAGCCTGAGACCCATTACGAGTTTGAGCATTATTCAACCTCTATCGTCCAGTACGAAACCTTCCTCTCGCAACACAAAACGGTATCAAACAGGACTAGATTATATGTTTAACATATTGTGTATGCTTCAGGCCATCAGCCAGACCGCGTACTGACAGCGGCAATGCTGATACTTCCCACGCCGGAGGTGAGACGGGAGACACGAGCTGCTCACAGAAAGATGAACAGAAAAAGAGTATGTTTGAGACTTACTGGCGTGTTATATTAAACGGTATAAGCTCATTCAAGTTTTTGATCTATTTTCTGTTGTTAGCTCGAGGTCACATGACCCACAAATCCTGGGGTTCTACCGTGAGTGACACGGACAGTTTGTGTGGAGGAAGCGGCCTTGGATCACCTACTGTCAGCACAGGTACAACTTTCAGAGACATGAATGTGATTTTCACAAACGTTGTATTTTATGTTATAAAATACAGTTGGATCCCCAATGTAGCATTGATGTAATGACCATAAAATCACAATTTCACAACCTGGCAACCCCCGCTTTCAATGCATTGCAGAGACAACTTTTGCACTATATCATATAAAAAAATGGTCATTTTACTCGATATACTTTTGATCCGTGCTTGTAACCGTCTAGGTGACATAAGCAAAATAGTTCGGACGTCATCTACAGGAACCATGTCATCAAATGAGGACCCGGATGAGAGGGACACGAATATTCCTTCCTTTGAAACTTCAAGTGAGGAACAATGAAGCACCACATTCGTACTCTTTTTCAACATTTGTTCGTCTCACTAAACTCGTGTCACACCACACAGATATAAATGGCATCGAACCCGAGATAGTAGTGCCCACCGGGCCTTTCCGAAACGTGGGCTTGTCGAAAGCAGCACAGACGCACAAACTGCGAAAACTGCGCTCTCCGTCCAAATGCAGAGAATGCGACAGCTACGTTTATTTCCAGGGCGCGGAATGTGAGGAGGTGAGGCCTGTCCTAAACTCAGATTTTGTAATGCGGAAATTGAATGTAAGGTACTAAGATTCTTCATATTCGTTTTGCAGTGTTTCTTGGCCTGCCATAAGCGCTGCTTGGAGACGTTGGCCATCCAATGTGGCCACAAGAAACTCCAGGGCCGCCTGCAGCTATTCGGACAAGATTTCGACCAAGTGTCCGGCAACAGCCCCGACGGCATCCCCTTCATTATCAAAAAGTGCATCGGTGAGATCGAGCGACGTGCGCTGAGAATGAAGGTAAGGAGCTAGAAGTGACGATTCAGTTTTGTCGGTGAAAATGCGGGGTCAACTTGAAGGATTCCTTGGTCTTATCCCAGGGCATTTATCGAGTGAACGGAGTCAAGACGCGAGTGGAAAAACTGTGCCAGGCGTTTGAGAACGGCAAAGATCTGGTGGAGCTGTCTCAGTCTTCGCCACATGACATCAGCAATGTGCTGAAGCTTTACCTGCGCCAGGTAACCGGTGCTGGTACTTGCTTTACTTTTTAAGGAGAAGTGATGGAAAAACTGACCGATGCATTTCTTCTTTAGCTTCCCGAGCCCATCATGCCCTTCCGCCTGTACAACAGCCTCATGGGTCTGGCGAAGGAAAGCCTGGCTGTCATCGGTCCAGATGGCGCGGAAGCCGGGAAAGGACCCGACCTGGTGGACCTCGGACCCGAGACGGACCCTGAACTTTTGGCCTTGGTGGACAGACTTAAAAATCTACTTAAGGAACTGCCCAAAGCCAACACATCTACCCTCCGCTATATAGCACGACACCTTAGACGGTTAGAGATGTACAATGCTCTCACACTTTATTTTCATAAAACCTCTTCCAGGAGTAACTCTTGATCCTCCTTCTCAGGATTGCGGAGCTTGAAGACGACAACAAAATGAGCCCCAGTAATCTGGGTATCGTGTTCGGACCCTCGCTGATGCGTCCGCGGCCGTCAGGGGCAACAGTCTCTCTATCTTCCTTGGTGGATTACCCGTATCAGGCCCGCATCGTGGAGACCCTCATCGTGTTTTATCCCTCAATCTTTCATTCCGATTCCGGACGGCACGTTGGCACCGGCACGACTCGCTCGCACTCTCTACAGCAGGTTTGTGTTTGTTGATGTGCAGATTGGAAGGGACGACTCATGTTCTGTTTACCAGAATGACAACTATTCACAAAGCATTAATGCAGAATGTTGTCTGTGCAGGAAAGCAGTCTCGATGGAGAGGAACTCTGTATGAATGAAACCGAAGATAAAGGGGTCATGGATGAACGCAGCAATTCGGAATCAGACAAGATTGAGGCACATGGTATGATGTTGAATGTGTTAGTTTGTTCTATAAATGGTGTTTGTAACATAATTATCAATATTTTTTAATTATATTCAATACTAACTTTTGTAAACTTAAAGAAAACATTAATGTCGCTAATTAAATATCACGAACATAAAGAGTTATATTAACTTACTAAAATCTTTTGAAAACATTTGATTTTTTCAATGGGAGATAATCTAAAATGTATGAATATTTTTAAGTTCATGAAATGAAAACAACAAGAATTTATTTAACAAATATATATTTGTTACATATACCTGACATTTTGGGTGAATTCTTACAAACAACTTTGAGTTAATCAGATTTACTTATTTCGTACTTACATGTACGAAATTTTAAAGAGTATTTTGAATTAATTTCAAAGATTTAAAATTGACAAATCGTTACACATTTTCTGAGTTACATTGCTATTAATTTATATGTAATGTTCATGTTGTCATATTTCAGAAATCTCAACTGAAACCCCATGCTCCCTGGAACACAGTCAGGACTCAGACTCCGATGAAGAATCAACGAGAGTTGAACTGCAAATCCCCAGCCCTACTGACCGCTCTTATGATGCCACCAAAGAGCCCTCAAGCCCACCCGTCCTCCTGGTGAACCTGCAGTGCCCCTCTGGTTCAGACAACTACCCCCCGGCTCTTCCCGAGACCGAACCTCCAGAGTTAGATGAAACAGAAGTACCAACAAGCTCGCTGGCAGCGTTAAATATCAACCAGTCTAACAATACTACCAAAAGACTCTGAGTTTATGAATCGGGCATTATCTAGAGTAGGGGATATAGATCCACTTTTATGAAATATTTTATGATATTATCAGAGATGCATTTCACAGAAATTCTTCAATTTTTTTTCTGGATTTTTAAGCATGATTTTCCAGCTTACTTTTATAAACACTGCTATGCATTTAGCTGATATTTTCAAGCTAATTTGACTTTGCGTATGCTGTATGATGTGATCACATGCATAGGTATGACCTAAATATGTGTAGCTAAGTAATAAAAATAAAAATATTTGAATTTCCAAATAACAGTTCAGAACTTATGTAAACTTGGCATGACATGCAAATGATACATGACCTTATATTATCTATCAGCCCAACACAGTATTTAGTTACAGGAGCTTGGTGTGCTGGTTACAGTCAATGTTTTGCTCTTAAAATGTATATTTTAATTTAGAAAATGGCATTCAGAAAAAAGAAGGTAAGTTCTTTATTTTATTTATTGATTGTGTTATTCTTTAAAGGTTAAAACCCCAAGTATTACAAGTCAGCAACTGTAATGACATAAAAAACATGAAGACAGAGTAACAAAGAAATATTTATTGAAAAAAGAACTGATTTTAGAATAAAAAAGGATCATCTGTGAAAATATATTCCACTTTCAGGAGATGGAGAGAATTTGTAAACCTGTCAAAAAGAATATGAAACATAAGTTGCTGTAAAATCAATGTACATAAACTCAAATTGGCAAATGTGATATAAAATAATGTACTCATTATAATGCATTTGACATGTCAGCAATCCAAATGAAACGATTTAATCCACATTTAAAACTTGGAATAAAAAACACCAGAATTAACAGTGATACTGACTTCACACAAATTACTGGACCAATCTGTACGTGATGTACCGTCCAGCAGTCTCACTTGGTCTGATAATCTTCACAACCTAAAAAAAAGGTAGGATTATTAATGACTATAAAAATTCTTGAGGGAAAACTATAATTCTTTAATCCCTACGACTTCCTCTGTCTCCTCTTATTTTGCCCAAACCATGCATGTAAATGTTAACTGAAACTTCGGTTCTAAACACTATGATTCTTAAAGATTGATGCTATATTTCTAAGTACAAAACATGTCATATGATACAGATAAATGTCAGAATTTTAATATATGGTAAACTCAGCTCACCTGGCCTCTCTTCAAGCCAAAGTATCTGGCCACGGGATCCCCAGCTTGAATTCTGGGAAGCTGGCTTTCCTTTAGTTTACTGGAAAAGGGTCAAGGTTAAAAACAGCAAAGTGCAATCTCAGCCAATGCATCCACCAAGCTTGCGTCTTTCCGGCACAAAAAAGTGTGTGTTAAAGTGAAGGTCATGGCACACACTATAGTGAAGTGAAGTATTGCCAAGTATGGTGTTCCATACTTGGAATTTGTGCTCTGCATTTAACCCATCCAGTAAGTGAACACACACACACTGTGAACACACACCCGGAGCAGTGGGCAGCCATGCCGCGGCGCCCCGGGAGCAGTGGGGGGTCTCACCTCAGTCCTGGTATTCCCGCTGGTTCCGAGTCTTAAACCAGCAACCTTCAGATCACGAGTCCAAGACTCGAACCTCCAGGCCACGACTGCCCACAAACTTGGTTAGAGATGCCACGAAGTAAGTGGCAATGCCTTAACCGTATGTGTTGAAGGCCACTACGACCTCTTCCATCCTTGTCAGGCGAGAGCTAACCTTCTCTCCTTTCATACAACACTAAAAGGATACTATCTTGCTAACAGCTCGGTCACCTCTTCTTTAGTCATCACGATGTGTTCAGGAACAAGCTGTAAGACATAGAATTATTACACATGAATGTAGTGTTAACCCCTCAAAGAAACGCGTCTCACCTCGTGTTCGGTGATGTTGATCAGGAGCTCTTGTTGAAGAAACTGCTCCAGTATGTACTTGGGTGCCATGTCTACCAGGGACTGAAATATGACATTTGTAAAACACGATCAAAGACACGAAATAAAAGACACTTGACGGACATACCTGTTTGGCTGAAGGGGTCATGCCCATCTGCACCACAATAATGGCCCGTGTGATGTTCTCCTCCTGCATGCGCTGGCAGTACATCTTTATGGTCTTGATGCCGACTTTGGGTTCCTCTGAAAAGAAACACACAGTGGAGATGCTGTGAGTGTTCATCAGTGGGATGGGATGGATGTGGTTGTCTTGACAACATACCAGGGAAGAAAACAAACATCTGGTCTGTTGGATCATCATTGTGGGCGACCAGGACTGTGAGGTCAGTTCTCCTGGGTCGACCCTCACTTGGTTTGTCTCCAAACTGACCTCTGAACTCATCCAGAGTCTGATCTAACTCATCTTGTGTCACCAGATAACCTCGATCATGACAGAGCTGAAGAGAGGATTAAACACTTTTAATATTTTAACACATTTAACTTTAAATGTCACTCGTGTTCTCGTTTGGAGGAATCTAAAGTCCCTGAATTTGAAATGAGAACACAATAACAGATCACAGATCAGCTTCTATAGAGGAATATAAAGTCATTCTGCTTCTCATTTACCTGCATTATAGTTTTACGAATTTTCCATAACCTGTAAGTCTCTTCTTCGTCATCCATAGTGAGCTAACAATGAGCTTTGTGGAGTAAAAAGAGCAAATCAGCAGCTCTGAAAACAATCCTCTACGCACGTTTGCTATGTCGTCTGAGGCGCGTGTGGATGACGTCACGTTGTGCGAACACACGGCGCATATTTATTACGCATGGATTTTTTATTAAGTGCGTGTCTGAATGTTTCTTTTTTTTCTTTCGTTCCGCTGGGATTAACTTTTTTTCTATTTTTTTGTCTGACTAAATAAATAATAAATAATGTAAAATAAAATAAAACAAGAACTAAAATAAATTATATATATATTGTTCTTTTTACTGTTATTTTATTATCACACTACAATTTATTTTAGTCATGTTTTTAGTATAAAAATCTTTTTTATATTCTGTCAAAATTTTTTATAATTAAAGTAAATATAAAAAAGGAAACTGGACTAAATAAATTAACTAAATAAACTTAATAAATAATAAAAAAAATAAAATAAAACAAGAACTCAAAAAAATTTATATATACATATATATGTATATGTATTCTTCTTTTTATTATTTTTATTATCACACTACAATTTATTTTAGTCATGTTTTTAGTATAAAGTTATTTTTATATACTGCTAAAAATTTTATAATGAAAGTTAATATAAAAAGGAAACTGGACTAAATAAATTGACTAAATAAACTAAAGAAATAATAAAAAATAAAACAAGAACTCAAAATATATATATATATATTGTTCTTTTTATTGTTATTTTATTATCAGAATACAATTTATTTTAGTCATGTTTTAGTATAAAATTCTTTTAAACACTGTTAAAAATTTTAATAATAAAAGTAAATATGCAAAGGAAACTGGAGATCAATGTTTCAAATATAAATGATGATAGAGTTAAAAACATTTTATACATGTTTAAAAACTCCATAAAAAGTTGAATTTAGTTGAATTATATTTGTATTATTTATTTTATTAACATTAGTTTAATTTTTTCATTTAATCAACGTTGTTTTTAATATTAACGCTGTCGAATAATGTTCTGTACATTTGAATATCTTTATATTTATGTTTATAATTATATTTACATTTATTTATTTTCAAAGAAAATATAAAATTATGAAAAATAGTGTGTGTCTGTATTTAACAAGTCATTAAAAGCATCTATCATCCACATCACACTTTATTTTGGATTCTAAAGCAGAATTTTAAATTTTAACGTTTATAAAAACCTGTTGTTCGTATAATTTATAATTAAAATTATAAATAAATGTACAAAACACAAATAAAGACATTACAATAAAAAACATGTTTGAATAAAGATTTTTCTCAAAGGCCTCAATGAGGTTTGCTTGAATTTGCAAAACCCACGGGGCAGAAAACGACATTTATCCTCTTTTACATAAGCTATCATTTTATTGTCTTGTCTTTTATCAAAGCTTTACACAATCAGTCACATGCTGTGAGATGAACGGTCAAGTTCCACTGAGGTTACCTTGTATTATTTAGTGCGTCATCCATCCTCGATGAATGTTATTTGTATTTTTTTATTCATATTTACATTTAGTCATTTACCTGACACTTTAATCCAAAGTGACTTACAAGTGAGGTTAACAAAAGAAGCTTTTAATACAAGAGGAAACAAAGCCATCGTAATTCGAATGATGCCGGCCTTATTAAGAAAAAACACAACATAGGTATACAAATGATTTTTGATAGAAAGAGTGAACATTTCACATAACATCGCAATAGAGTTCCGTGGAATTATTGAGGTTGGAAGTTAAGGTTATGACTTTTATGTCAGATTTTTTTTAACACTTTGTTTAATACTCAACTGATCAGTTTAATCATATTATCAAACTTGCTTCGTGCCAAATGTCAACGATTCTGCTGTCATTTTCATGTAGTCTGCAAAAAGTTATGTAACCCACGTAAACAGTGGGCCTAGTACCAGCCAGCACCGACGTAACAGCTTTCTCATGTTGTGTAAGAACTTGCCCCAGTGCCCTATGACCTCATGGCACGCAGATAAAGGATTTATTGTGAAATGCCCCCCAATAGATGAGCAGAATGCCAACAATCAGCAGAAATCCAGCCAATGAGAGAGAAGCAGCCTTTGCTTGAAGATCACATTTATTTTGGATCTTATATATGAGCTTGTTTTCAGTATTGAGCGTGTGTTGGATAAAGTCTCGAGGAGGATCTCATCTCATACGTGTCTGCTGTTTCAGTAGAGAATACTGAAAGGCAGCCATGCGGTTTGTGGGAGCCGCCGTCATTTTCTCTATAGTGTTGCAGGCAATGGTAGGAGATGATCTTTGTTACGACATCTTATTATATAAAAGGCTGTAGTGTGTTTGGGTGTCGTGTTTATTGATTTGTTTGACTTATAACTGAACTTGTTCTTGATTCCCACTGCATGTGTATGTGTATTCAAATGTATGTCCGTGTTTACATCACTGTGTTTTCTTCAGTCTGCACCTTTGGAGGACTGGCAGAAGGCCCAATCCATTTATGACTTCACCGCAACGGACATAGACGGAAATGAAGTTTCCCTGGAAAAATACAGGCAAGTCATGCAAATCAGCTCATCTATATTCGAAGATAGTCAGACTTTCCTGGATGGCGACGGTTTTCATGATCACATTGGAGGGATGGTCCTCCCAAATATGAGAATTTCAACCTGTATGACTTTCTTTCCCGGAACACAAAATAAGATATTTTGAAGAATGTTGGTAGCCGAACAGCGGCCACTTCTTGAACAGGCACAAAAATCTATGCAAGTTACCATTCTTCAAAATATCTTCTTTAAGGTTATGCAGAGGAAAGAAAGTCATATAGGTTGGAAAAGAGTGAACTTACAAATATGCAATGGTAAAAATGTGTTTCATTTGCAGGGGTAATGTTGTCATCATCACCAACGTTGCCTCAAAATGAGGCAAGACCCCCGTAAACTACTCTCAGTTTGCAGAAATGCACGCCAAGTATTCTGAGAAAGGTTTAAGCATCCTGGGTTTTCCATCCAACCAGTTTGGTCGCCAGGTACGTCACAGTCATTGTAAAAAAACTGAAATGCCTTAAATAAGAAAAGCCAAAAACCCAAAATTTTGCTTACAGCTGATATTGAAAATTCATGAGATCTGAAAATGTTGTGTGTTTTTTTAGGAGCCGGGCTCCAATGCCCAAATCAAAGAATTTGCAAAGTCTTACAATGCTCAGTTTGATATGTTCAGTAAGATTGATGTGAACGGACCGACCGCCCATCCTCTGTGGAAGTGGCTGAAGGACCAACCCAATGGCAAAGGATTTTTGGGAAAGTGAGTCCGACAGTTCAACTTTATTTATTTATTGATTTAATTCTTAAATGCTAACCTGCGTTGACTGATTTTACTTTTTTTTTTTAAAGTGGTATCAAGTGGAATTTCACCAAGGTATGTGTACTTTTCAAGGATTGTGCTTTGAATGTTCTATTTGACAAAATGTCTTCTAATGGACAAAATATTTATCAAAAAACATTAAAGTGCTTTAATAAATACTTAACTGAATTGAAATTTTTTTCAATGTATTTTTTTAGTTCCTCATTGATCGTCAGGGCCAAGTTGTGAAGAGATATTCCCCATTACAGGACCCAAGTGTAAGCACTTTCTATACGTTCAGTCATTATAGATAAGCAACCATATCTCAACATCTCAGTTAAATAATATTATATTAGTAAGTAACATAATATTGGTTCCTAATATTATATTACAATGCTTTCTCTTTCAGGTGGTTGAGGCTGATCTTTCCAAATATCTCTAAATTGCCATCTTTTCCTGCTATTACATTACCCCACCTCCTCTCTTTATTCTCTCACTGACAGCTGGGCATCAGGATGATGTCATCTCAAGGATTAATGATGGTGTGTTTTTAAACCCCGGCTTGAGGAAAGAACACACCTGATGCATTTGGCGTGCAAACCCTCCTGGGAACATTACCAATGCCCAGTGTCGAGAGAGAACCATGTTTCTTCATCCATTCCTATACTTTTACATTAAAAATGTACATAAAATGTCATACTGCCACATTTATTAATAAATGAACAGACTTAATCATTTGTGTTTGATCAGTTTTATATTTGTACGTTGAAATGATTTGATGAAAAATATTTGTAAAACTATATTTATAATAGTATATTTATATAATAATATTATAGATATAATTTAATGAACACAATTTAAACACATCTCAATTCTAGAACCTTTAAAATAATAGATATTTACTGCATTTATAAAGGTATATTCGTATGATTGTTTGATAAATATTGTTTAATACATATATAAATATAAATTATACAACCGCTAAAATTACTTAAAAAACAACCACTTATTTTCATAAAGATCTCTTTATGAAATATATATTTTATTGACTGCTGGTTAAAAATATAGATATATATTTAAACTTAATTATACCTACTAATTAATCTAACATTTATACAAAACATACTATTTTTTTATATGCAAAATATTTACTCGATTATAAGAGTATATTTATTTGAGTGAATGATACATTTTACCTAATAAATATGCAAATATAAATTATAAACCATTAAAATAATAAACATAATAGAACTTATTTACATAGAAATAATACTATTTAATACTATATAACAATAAATATACTATCATTTAAAAAAAATCTATCCATGTCTAGTGATTTTAGATATAGGTGCATATCTATTTAAACTAATTTCCATATATTAAATAAACTATTATTTATACTAAATACACTACTGTAGTGTATATAAAAAATATGCATTTACTATAGTGTAATATGTTATAATATATTCATATAATATATTCATATAATAGAACGATAAATATTAGTTAATATATATATAAATGTAAAGTATACAATAATTAAAACAATAAATATACTACAATTTAATTTCATAAAAACTTTTTGAAAAAAGTATTTTATACCTAGTCATTTTAAATATAGGTGAGTATATATGTAATCTAATTTATATAAATTAAATATACTATTATTCATACTAAATATACTATTGTAGTGTATATAAAAACGATGCATTTATAGTAGTATAATATATTATAATATATAAAAAATATATTTCTTTAATAATACTATAAACTTATTTAATATCTGCATTAATGTAAATTATAAATTCATTAAAACAATAAGTATACTTTCATTTATTTTCATTAAAATCTATTTTAAAAAGTATTGAATTGACAAGGGATTTTAACTAAAGACAAAATAAATAAAAAAAATATTAAAATATCACCAGCAGAGAGCAGCAAAGCATCGCTCGGGTGTCCGAATCATTCCGGTGAATCGGTTCGTTCGAACACAGAAAAACTTTCAACTTAATCTGTCATGATTCGAGTTTTAATCACTCTATTACATTTTAAACATTTAATTATTTTAATTTAAAATCCGTAGATACAAAAAACTCTCAATTAAACACCCTGTTTATTAACTAGAACCCATCAAATGCATTTCAACATTAAAATAAATTAACCTACGATGGCGAAAATACACAAATATACGGAAAACTGTTATAAAAAAATAAAATGTTCATTTTATTCACGTTTGTGATGAAACACATCCGAGTTGTTCAGAAGAGTCGACTCAGTGAATCGCGAATTGGTTCCTCTCCAGTGCACGCCAGTCAGTCGAGAGGAAGCACAGCTCCCGATCTCTCATTGACATCATCAAATCTGTGACGTAAATCCACCCCGGGTGACGTTTTTCATATTTATTTATTCCCAAAGGTTCTTTGTGGAGGATTTTCCCGAGGATTTATCCCCCGAGATTGAATGGAAGCGGCGGTTGAAGGGGCGAGCAGCTGCCTCTCCGAGGCCGCGGATGAGTGCTCGATGTCGGGCGCAGCTGCATCCGAGGACTCGGTCACCCCCGGGGAGATGGACGCTGGTAAATAATTGTTATTTAATGCAAAACACAACAAATGTGTGTAGTTGTGTTAATGTGTGTGTGATCCACATGCAAGGGGCTAACTGAACTAGCATGCATGAGAGTTTTATGCTGTTTTATGTATGTTAATGTGTCATTTTAATGCATATTAATGTTGTCATGTTGTTATTTTGATTTATTTAGAACATAAAAACACATAAACATCCTCCTCTGGTCCTCTGGAGGATGCTCCATCTGTACATCCTCCCATCCTGGACCAGAAATGCTTGGATTTGTCACATTGTCTCATAGACTTGTGTTGGTTTTAGTCCTAATCTAAATATATTTAAAGATATTTATACAAAAACAAATATAAGTCATCATATTTATTGAGTTTGTACTAATCTTCATTCATTTCTTTGATCCCGTTGACCAGCGTAGTTGGAAATTCCCATTTTTTCTGGTGCTGCTGGGAATGAGATATTTTGAAGAATGTCGGAAGCTCTTGGTCATACTTTTGGTAGTTCCGTCACAAGCGTGTCTACAAATGTGTTTCCGTGTACAAACCAGAATCGAGTATATCCAACGTATATATCCGTGATATATATTTCACGTGTGCGTTAATGAGCGTTATGTCGCGGATGTGACAATCCCAAAAATAGACGTTAACTATGATTAATCATGCACTACAAATATAGTTAGAGATGAGCGATGTATTGGCGATGTATTGGCGGCTTTTCGGTATCGGCCAATAAATGCTATTTTTAGTATTATTGTATCGATCCAATAATAAAATAAGATCGATATCTTTAGGCCGATTAATTAGGTTTTATTTCGGCTGGGTGAAGCACTTCTTATGCTTGCTATGTAATCGACGATCGCTTTATTTATGCTTTATTTTTTGGGGAAAGAAATGTATATTACCGCTTCATTGTCTCCTCGACTATTGTAAGTCGCTTTGGATTAAAGCGTCTGCTAAATGACTAAATGTAAATGTAAAATGTAATGTAAATGTATATTTATTCAAGTTCAACTTTTCAGAAGGTTTAAAATGAAATCAGTTGTTCTCGGTTTATGTTTGCCTTTTGTTTGTGCAATCACGCTCGGGAAAAAACATCACCGGCTATATATCGGTTATCGGCCTCCTTAAACCACAGATTTATCGGTTATCTTATCGGCAAAAATGACCGTAACTGTACATCCAGTATAAAAACAAGTCTCTAAAACTTAAAGAGAGATGTCACATTGGGATCTGAAACACCAGATGTTCACAAATGTGAAACGAGTGTGAAAGCTTTGGTAAAAACATTATATTTCCATGGTAAGGTTGACATATTCATGGAATTTCCCATCTGCGATATGTTGTATGTTTTTGAGAGGTTTGGATTTGCAGGATTGATGCTTTTTTGCTGTTTGATCGGATGGCAACTCACAGCGATAATGATGTTTTCTTTACATATTTACATTTACATTTACATCTAGGCATTTAGCAGACGCATTTATCCAAAGCGACTTACAATAGTCGAGGAGACAATGAAGCGGTAAATAGCCGATACAACAATAGGTGAACAAGTGCTACAACAAGTTATTTGAGTTATTTGAGTATGTAGTCCTCTGGAGGATGCTTGATCACATCAGAATCGTACATCTTACCATCCTAGACCAAAAATACGGAGATGTGTTTTGAAATGCTAGGATTTGTCACATTATCTCATAGAGTTATGTTGTTTAATTTCCAGTCGAAACCAAATGTGTGTAAAGACATAATTCTCCTAAAACAAAAACGATGTCATCACTATTCAGTTGGTGCAAATCTTTACATATTTCTTGGATCCCATAGTTGGAAAATACTACATGATTGTCCTGTGCTGTTGAGAATGAGATATTTTGAAGAATGCAGGACAAGAGAAAAATCTGGGGTCATTTGTTCCTCCTTTGTTAGGGCGTCCAAGAACTGTTTGGATACAAGCATTTGTCCAAATGTATTTCCCTGCGTACAAACAATTTCAACAAAGATATAACGCAATACGAGAGAAAATTAGTTGACAAATATATCATACTTAATCCATACTGTCCTATACTGTATAAAAATAGAGTATAATATAAAAAGCATTAAGGAGATTTATAATTTGTATTTAGCTCAAGGACCTTTTTGTATCTCTCTCTAGCAGATTGTGTGGGCACAAACCACAGTCACATTTCTCAAAATATCTTCGCGACAAGAGGATGAACAGATGCTGACAGAATTCGTCTGTCAGCTTATTAACATCACTGATGGAAAAGAAAAAAAGCAGATCTTTATTGCAATTTAATTATAAATCCATTCTAAGGTCCAATGGTCTGTCTAATGTACCGGCTTCACGCGGCTGCAGTTCATGTACTCGGTTAAACCATCCACGAAAAGTGCAGACTCGGCTTTCCCATTTTATACAAATAACATCCCAGGAGACAGTTGTGTAATAAGCATCCGCGCTGCCCAAAAGCTCATCAAAGCCGTATAGTCGAAAAAGAAAGGATGCTTTATGAAACAGGGCAGGACTGTTTACACACTTGGCTGCCCTTCTTCCTCCACTCGTGTTATTCTGATAGGTCATGCTGTTGGGATTGTAGGAATTGCATAACAGTGTCGTGATGTATTCCTCGCTCCACGATTCATCCCATCCCACTTTTTATGAAATATAACGCTATGATGTTTTGTGGCCGCATTCAACGACGACTTAAAGGTATACTCCACCCAAAATTGCTGAAAGTAAAGAACATTAGTAAAAAATTTTACATTTCTTTTTACATCTTTTTGTTTACAGTCGTTTGTTTCATTGAAGAGATTGTTCAACCAAGAATGAAAATCTGTTTGTTCCACACCTGTATAAATGTCTTTGTCCGGTTAAACACGAAAGAGTTATTTGGAAGAATGTCAGCAACCGAGATTTGTGGGGCTCCATTACCTACCGTAGAGAGGATATTTTGAAGAATGTAGGTAAACGAACCTTTGACAGCCATTTGTTCTGCTATGGCAGTCAATCTCCGTTTCTAACATTTTTACAAATATCTTTCCGTGTGTTTCACAGCGCGGTGAAATTTATACGGCGTCATTCAGGAGGAGATTTTCATTTTTGGCTCTTTAAAGGCCATGTATGCACTTTTGCTTTGGAGAAAAACAGAAAGATGTAGACAGAAAATTTGACATCTTATAGTTCACATTCAACAATTTCCATTGGATGATGATTGTTACATCATCTCATTAATATTCATGAGTAATGCTGACATTCGTTGACATTCACCAATCGTGCCCTTGAGCTGGAATATGGAGGTGACGCACCCAAAGTCACTTTGGATTAAAGTATCCCAAGGGCTTTTAATGGAGGGAATAGAATGAATTTCATAAGACGAACATGCAGTTTTGGTTTTCTTTTAAGAATCAAAAGTGAGAGTTGACAGTGGTTTTGTTGTATTTACCGGTGGGTTTATCGTTTCTTGTTTCTGTCTCTTTAGATAGTTCTGCTTTTACCAGATGTTACAGCCAAATTGTATCTTAAAATCTTAAAGGAGAACCATCACACTTTCTTATGTTCCAATGTTAATCTTGAGTACCTGTAGTGTAGAGGCGGTGTGTTGAAATCTCCCAAAAGTATTTTGATTACTCTTACTTACAAAAGACAGTTCCAGTTTTACAATTATTCCGGAAGAAGATGGTTTTTCCTGGAATGTACCCGCTAATACCTTTCTGATTATTGCGAATGTCGAGCTAATGGCCAATAATAAACTCAATTTCTAATGATAAAATGGGTAAAAAATACTTTCGGAAATTGCAAGGCGAGTGTATTGAGCACAAAAATAATACATTATGCATCTAACTCGCATCTTAAGATGTTTAACAGTCTAAAGCCGTTGTTAGGCATGAAAAAGCGTGAGACCCCTACTTTAATATTTTGATATTCAGGATTATACCGCAACTGCATCATTTTCAGGACTCTTAATCGTTTATTTAAGTCCATAATTGGTTATGTCTATTCTAAAAAATCGAATAAAAATAGACTGAAAGTTAGTCGGAAGTGTCAGGTGCTCTGTCGTCGAGTTCATCATTTCAGGGTTGTTTCAAGCTGTCTGTGATCACACCCTAAAGGCGCTTGAGTTTTTTTCGGGAGGTGTTTTGGTAACTCATTAGCACCTGAGCTTATATAAGATTCTCGAATTCATTACGGCTTGACACTAAATTAAGATATCAGTTGAACGCTTGGAAGAGAAAAGTTTACTTTTAAGGTTGGCGAACCATCGGGGATTCACAATAAAGTTAAAATAAAAAGCTGTATGACTTTAATTCGGTTGCACATAACGCCGCACAATTAATCGAAAACCTAATCGAGATTACAATAACCGACACAATGACATTATTGCCAAAATCCTAGATTACGGCTATCCATGCAAGCTCATTTTTCGCAATATGTTTAGATACTAAATACAACGGTGAATCAGAGATTGTTAAACTGATAGGTTGATGTGTCCTTTAGATTGTCCAATAATTGTTCGTTATTACTCACAATTGTTTCGTTTAAGATTCTAAGAGCTAACTATTCAACCTCTTTGCAAAAAAGTATAAACGTTTCAAAACTTCAACGCAACATTTAATCAACAACAATAACTGCAATCTCAATATTAAGGTGAAAAATTTTGTAATGGCGCAGCCTGGTTAAAGAACACACATGAAGATATTTTGAAGAATGTTGGTAACAAAGCCCCCCTTGGACTTACATTGCAGGACAAAACCTAGACATTTCTCAAAGTATTTATTGAATTACAGAAGAAAGGGAGGTGAATAAATAATGACACATTTTCGTGTCTTCATTTTCTCGATGCGTGACTGTAAGACGCTCTGTTTAGCGGCCAGTATCCTCTTTAGCCCGGCATGCGGGTGTCATGGAAACGGAGGAACGCGACTGAATAGGACCGCGCGCAGATGCATCTGGCACGGGCGTGGGGCGAGAATCGCGGCTAAAGAAATCCAGCTGTCACCCTCACATGGGCGCATTTCATCAAACCGTCTTTGTCAACAAAGGCCTCGGGCGCCAACGACAGCTGCTGTTGATGGTATTGAAGAGATGATGGAGATCAAGGAACAGAATTTAAATGAAGGATGAATAAGACTTAAGAGTCGGCCGGAGAGGCCTGTGCTTAAATGGCTGATGATCTATTGGCTCTTGAGTATGCATGGCATTTCATATGAATGTATCTACTGTAATAACGGTACACATGTTTCGGGGGTATGCAAAAGCGATTTCCAGGGACGTACGTGTATATTTGTTTATTTAGCAATTTGTCAAAAATCTAAAAACATTTCAAGTTTGTATCTAGGAAAGCTAGATGGTAGACAGATTGGGTTACTCGGTTATGTGTATCTGATTTGTTTGTGATGGATTTGGACATGATTGTCTTTTTATATTACACCGGCTTCAAAGCATTAAAGTATGATGTGTATGGTACATAACTGACAACAGACCAAACTCAAGGGGTACGCATGGAAAAAGTAGAAAAACATTTTTTTGGCCCAGACCGCCCTGTCCCATTAAAAGCAGAACAGTCACTAAAAAACAAAACAGTATTTATATATCAATATAAAAGCATGTATTAAAAACATTTTATTTAATAGTGAGATTTTATTTAAACTACATATTTTAGTATATATTAGGGCTTTACAACGATTAGTAAAAAAAAACATGTTTGAGTTTACCATATATATGCGGGTGAATATATAAATACACACATATTCTAATATATTTCATGTAATGTAAGTTTCTAAAATAAATACATTTTGATATATATTTATTTACAAAAAGTTTGTTTATATATACTATATATATATATATATATATATATATATATATATAGTTAATTTTCTGAAGTAGCATTTTATCACTATTTTCATTGTCTGTCTTGTATTTTTTATTCTTGTATCATTTTTTATCAAAGCTGAGCAGCAACTCCAATAAAAAGTATAAAACACAAATACAGTTTTGATACATAATTAAAATGAACTAAAAGTGAAGCTGTCAATAAATTTTTTTGATCGTGACTGTATAAATATATAAAATATAAAAATAAAACAGATTAAGTTGTTGACTAGCTGGGTATTAAGTAACTAGTAAACTATATTGACTTCTGATTGGAGGAAGACGCAATTTGTTTTTGGAAAAAGTAATTTTGCTCTATTTTTCTCTTAGATGCTGTATCGAGAAAGACTTTCAACACCGAGGTATGTTCTTCCGTACTTCAAGAACTGCAGAAGATTAACATGATAAAGGGTTGGCACAGTGTTTTATAGGAATGAAGATCAGCGATGTTCTCTTTCTCCCTTAGATGCCCTCATCTTCAGGCCAGGCGCCTCACGTGAAGAAGATCGGACACAGAGGAGTGGACGCTTCTGGAGAGACCACTTACAAGAAGGTCTGGGATTCATTCTGCGTTCATGACGGAAAACTTTCAAAACTGTCGATTAGAATTTCGGTATCTTTCGATCTTCTTTACAGACGACATCATCGGCACTTAAAGGGGCTATTCAGCTTGGCATCGGCTACACAGTGGGCAACTTGAGTTCCAAACCCGAGCGTGATGTGCTCATGCAGGACTTTTATGTGGTGGAGAGTATATTTTTCCCCAGGTGAGCACTTGTGGGGTCGAGGGGTGATGTGGGATCTCACCAGGAATGAAATATCTCGTGTGTGTTTGTTTAGTGAAGGGAGCAACTTGACGCCAGCGCATCATTTCCCAGACTTCCGGTTTAAAACATACGCCCCCGTGGCCTTCCGCTACTTCAGAGAGCTCTTCGGCATACGCCCGGATGACTATTTGGTGAGAAATATTAACATTATAATAACAACTCACAATTATTACATATGTGGTCAAATATATGGTTTGTGTTCAGTTGTGCTGTGCAGGTCAGGATGTGTTTAGTTGTGTGTTTTATATTTTGCTATGTTATCCTAAGTGTTTAGTGATATGTAGATATTAGTGTTTATGTTGCGTTTTTGGTTATATGTTGTGTTCATCTGTGTGTTGTGTTTGGTTATATGTTGTGTGTTTGGTAACATGTTGTGTTCAGCTGTGTGTTGTGTTTGGTTATTTGTTGTGTGTTTGGTAACATGTTGTGTTCATCTGTGTGTTGTGTTTGGTTATATGCTGTGTGTTTGGTTATATGTTTTATTCATCTGTGTGTTGTGTTTGGTTATATGTTTTATTCATCTGTGTGTTGTGTTTGGTTATATGTTTTATTCATCTGTGTGTTGTGTTTGGTTATATGTTGTGTGTTTGGTAACATGTTGTGTTCATCTGTGTGTTGTGTTTGGTTATATGTTGTGTGTTTGGTAACATGTTGTGTTCAGCTGTGTGTTGTGTTTGGTTATATGTTTTATTCATCTGTGTGTTGTGTTTGGTTATATGTTTTATTCATCTGTGTGTTGTGTTTGGTTATATGTTGTGTGTTTGGTAACATGTTGTGTTCATCTGTGTGTTGTGTTTGGTTATATGTTGTGTGTTTGGTAACATGTTGTGTTCAGCTGTGTGTTGTGTTTGGTTATATGTTGTGTGTTTGGTAACATGTTGTGTTCATCTGTGTGTTGTGTTTGGTTATATGTTGTGTGTTTGGTAACATGTTGTGTTCAGCTGTGTGTTGTGTTTGGTTATATGTTTTATTCATCTGTGTGTTGTGTTTGGTTATGTGTTGTGTGTTTGGTAAAATGTTGTGTTCATCTGTGTGTTGTGTTTGGTTATATGTTGTGTGTTTGGTAACATGTTGTGTTCAGCTGTGTGTTGTAGTCTGTTGTGTGTTTGCTTACATGTTGTGTTCAGTGTGTTTGATTACATATTGTGTTCATCTGTGTGTTGTGTTTGGTAACATGTTGCGCTAAACTTAGTGTTGTGTTTAATTTTGTGGTTGGTAATATGTTGTGTTCAGCTGTGTGTTGTAGTCTGTTGTGTGTTTGTTTACATGTCGTGTTCATCTATGTGTTGTGTTTGGTTATATGCTGTGTGTTTAGTAATAGGATTTGTTAATCTGTGTTTTGTTAACCTGTGTTGTGTTCAGTTGTGCGTTTGGTTACATGTTCTTATCGGTATTGTGTTCAGTTATGTGCTGTGTGTTTCATAATAGGTTTTGTTCATCTGTGCTTTGTTCGGTGTGTTTGGTTACATGTTGTGTTCATCTGTGTTTTGTGTTCAGCTATATTGTGTGTGGTTGGTTACATGTTGTGTTCATCTGTGTGTTGTTTTCGGTTATATATTGTGTGTTTCAGTACACGTTGTGTTCGGCGGTATGTTGTGTTTAGCTGTGTGTTTGGTAAAATATTTTGTTCATACATGTTTTGTGTTCAGTTATATGTTGTGTTCAGGTGTGTGCTTGGTACATTTTGTTGTTCATCTGTGTGTTGTGTTTAGTTGTGTGTTTGGTTACATGTTGTGTTCAGCTTTGTCTTGTGTTTAGGTGTGTTTGGTTACATGTTGTGTGTTAGATTACAGCTTGTGTTCAGCTGTGTGTTGTGTTTAGTTGAGTGTTTGGTTGCATGTTGTGTTCAGCTGTGTGTTGTGTTTAGTTGTGTGTTTGGTTGCATGTTGTGTTCAGCTGTGTGTTGTGTTTAGTTGTGTGTTTGGTTGCATGTTGTGTTCAGCTGTGTGTTTGGTCGCATGTTGTGTTCAGCTGTGTGTTGTGTTTAGTTGTGTGTTTGGTCGCATGTTGTGTTCAGCTGTGTGTTGTGTTTAGTTGTGTGTTTGGTTGCATGTTGTGTTCAGCTGTGTGTTGTGTTTAGTTGTGTGTTTGGTTGCATGTTGTGTTCAGCTGTGTGTTGTGTTCAGCTGTGTGTTTGGTCGCATGTTGTGTTCAGCTGTGTGTTGTGTTTAGTTGTGTGTTTGGTTACATGTTGTGTTCAGCTGTGTGTTGTGTTTAGTTTTGTGTTTGGTTGCATGTTGTGTTCAGCTGTGTGTTGTGTTTAGTTTTGTGTTTGGTTACATGTTGTGTTCATCAATGTTTTGTGTTCTGTTATATGTTGTGGGTTAATCTTTGTGTTGTGTTTGGTCAAAAGTTGTGTTCAGCTGTGTGTAATGTTCAGTGGTGTGTTTGGTTACATGTTGTGTTCACTTGTGTGATTGGTCAAATGTTGTAATCAGCTGTGTGTTGTGTTTTGTTACATGTTGTGACTATCTTTGTGATGTGTTGAGTTATTAACTGTACGTTGTGTACAGTTATTTTCTGTGTGTTCTGTTGTGTGTTTGTGTATGTGTCTGTGTGTTGTGTTGTGTTCAGTTATAGGTTGTGTGTTTGGTTATAGGTTGTGTTCAGATGTTTGTAATGTTCAGTTGTGTGTTTGGTTACATGATGGGTGATTATCTTTGTGGTGTGTTGAGTTATTTACTGTTTGTTCAGTTGTGTCTTCAGGTCTGTGTTCAGTTATGCATTCATTTATTTGATCATTAATGTGATTTGTGTTGACTCGTGTGTTCAGTTTTGTGTTGTGTTCACTAACATGTCGTGTCTTTAGATCTGTGTTGAGTTGTAGATACATTTGTGTGTTCAATTAGATAATGTGTTGTGCCTGAATGTTCGCTATTCTTCTCAGTTGTGCGTTCAGTTAACCGGAACTCATCATCACCACCTTTATTGACGATAAATTGTGTTTCTCAATCTACTTTCATCTAAAAGCTATGTTTGTGTCCACCTGTAGTACTCCTTGTGTAATGAGCCTCTGATCGAGCTGTCCAATCCCGGGGCAAGCGGCTCCGTCTTCTATCTCACCAAGGACGATGAGTTCATCATCAAAACAGTAATGCACAAAGAAGCTGAGTTCTTGCAGAAACTCCTCCCGGGATATTATATGGTGAGCTTATTTAATCATGCATTCAAATTGTACAATAAATGGCATCTCATTCAATGCAAACACAAATCATTTGTCCGGTCAAACAGCGCTCATTACCCATCAGGCTGTTTAAAACAAACCCCCCGAGGTGATAAGTGAATCATTTACCCCAACAACTCTGAAATAAGTCTGATCTCCAGGAGAACATGACTTGTTCCGGGCACATGAAGTTTAAATGGCTTTGCGATGTCAGCAGAGTCCGAGCAGTTAGCGGCTTGGCTTGTTCCGTCCATGGATGTAATGAGCCGGTGAGTAGTGACGGCTTGAATGTTATTCGCGCGGAACAATGCTGACCTTGGCCTGTTCATTGCCTACAGGGAACAATCTCTGGAGGAACCGGCATTTAACTCTTTCTGGCTCTTTCCGTTTCCCCTCGTCTTTATTCGGCAGGAGTGGACCCCGTGGAGGTTAATGTGAACTTTTGGAAGTTTGATTGGTCCTGAGTTTGGAGATCTGTCTCTTGTGTTTGGTTTGTGTTGAAAACTCCAAACGAATTGAAAAGTGCCGTTGGGTTTCTGCAACATTATTAACAGAATGCTGAATTGTGCATGTGATGTGATTGAAACAAACACACTTTGGATCACAGTTGGGACATGTATCTAACTTAATGTAACAGCGTTGGACTGAACTCACACATTTAGGCCGCTTTACTTTCTAATCAATAAAATGTGCATGTGAAATGAAGAACCTTTGTCGTGTGTTTGGACTATTGAAACTGATACGCCTTGTGATACCGATGGATCGTTTAAAGCAACAGTTTCCCCAAAATGAAATTTGTCATTTTATCGCTCTTGTGTGGTTCAACATGCGACTTTGAGATCGCTCACTTTGCTTTTTTTTAACGATGTTTGGGGAACTGACCCTTTAAAAAGGAACTGTATCAGTAGGATGAAACTCTAGTGCCGAAGGGATGTAGATTTTTTGTAAGTATGATGAAACAAGCATTTTAACGCATTGGGTCCCAAAATCAATCAAGCGATTTAATGGCTTTTTGGTAGAAGTTCAGAAATAAGTTTGCGGTTGACATAATTTTCACGTTTTATTCCGTGACCCAACCATACGAGTAGTACCGGGCCTTACAGCTTTCTTCTAAAGAACTGTGGTTACTAACCACTGTCTAAATGCAACGAGACATGATAATGTAAATCATTAGCACTTATACATATTAAAAAAAAGAAGAAAACAGTATATATAAATATATGCAACATGGGCACGAATTTCCAAAAAAATATTTAGAAAAATATTGATTTGTGGTGACGTTGTTTTATATCCTAATGAATCCTTTTTTTCTGGAGATCAGTATCGGACGATAATCACATTTCAGGATTCGATCAGTACCTCGAATTTAAAAAAAATCTCAATGTAAAGGCACCAAATTATTCACTAAATAATGAATCATTTTTTGTAATTGTTTGGTACTCCGATGAAACTGTAGCTACATTTCATATATTTCTTGATAACTGTTAAAATCGAACGAAATGATAACAAATATTACAAATTAATTTATCTGAAAAAGTTGACAGTGATCAGTAAACTTCTCAGTTATATACACTGAAAGCATCAGTATCGGTATCGACCAATCATGTGACTTAAAAATGTGTACACTGTATCGGTGGCCAAAATCCTCATCAGAGCATCCATAAACCTTTGTAATTGAGATTATATTTTAAATAGTGTTGCATTTTTTAAAGGAAACCAGTTCATTGCTAACTTTACAGTTTATCTTTGAGAATATGTCATCCCTGCCGCACTTTATTCTACGGAGCACGTAACCAACTCAATGTTAAATAACCGTGCGACGTATTTGCTTACTCACCGCCCAAAAAATGCATGAACGCAAGTTTGTCTTTTATTATTTTGCAGAACCTAAACCAGAATCCTCGCACCTTATTGCCAAAGTTCTTCGGGCTGTACTGCGTACAGTCTGGGGGCAAGAACATTCGGATAGTAGTCATGAACAACGTCCTGCCCAGGGTGGTACGCATGCACCTCAAATATGACTTAAAAGGATCCACCTACAAGAGACGGGCATCCAAGAAAGAGCGGGAAAAGGCAAGGCCCACTTTTAAAGACCTGGACTTCATGCAGGATATGCCCGATGGACTCATGGTGGACATGGATACTTACAACGCCCTGGTGAAGACGTTACAGAGAGACTGTTTGGTAAGAGGAGATTTAGGATTCAAGCTGAAAAGATACGGAAGCACCAGTTTGGAAATTGACATGTCTTGCGTTGCAGGTGTTGGAAAGCTTTAAGATTATGGATTACAGTTTGCTGTTGGGAGTTCATAACATTGATCAGGCGGACAAAGAGCAGCAAATGGAGGGATCTCAGGGGAACAGTGATGAGAAGAGACCGCTGGCACAGAAAGCACTTTACTCCACCGCCATGGAGTCCATACAGGGAGGATCTGCCTGCGGAGAGGACATTGACACGGATGTCACGTGAGTCCATTCATAAGCATATATACGGGATATAGTATTATCAGGTACTATTTTTCTTTATAAACAATATCTATTTTATACTTTAGGATGGGTGGCATTCCTGCCGTCAATGGTAAAGGAGAGCGTCTGTTACTCTACATTGGCATCATTGACATCCTGCAGTCCTACAGGTGATTCCGATGTGTGTAGTTCACTAGTTTTGATTCATTGTTTGCAGTCTTTGACATTATATGTTTTTCCACGTTAGGTTAATAAAGAAGTTGGAGCACACGTGGAAGGCTTTGGTGCATGATGGGGTGAGATCTATCATATGGAATGTCAATGTTGTTATTAAGATGTTATTAAGTTAGGCTGTGTTAATGTTAAAAAAAAAATGTATTATAAATTTCACAATATACCAGTATCGGGAATAACTATGATATCAAAAATGATAATGTGGGATTAATATTACGCATAATATAATAGCGTTCTAAATACTGCTTTTACGGTGGTTTCAAACTTTCTTTCTGTACTTAAATAAAAAAAACACAAAATAACCTAAATAAAAGATGAATTTCAGTGATAACATATCTGATACAAATTTGAGATGCACGATACAAAATTTCTCCACCGATACCGACTTTTCAGTGATATCTTTACTTAACAGTGCAGATACCGATAATTTAGATATAGTTAATTACATTGACTTATTACTAAGGTTTAAATCAATAAAATTATTATTAAGTTAATTTATGTTATATATAATTATCATAACTGTTATTTATTCATATAATGACTAGTTATATCAAACTGGTAATAAAATGGCTTTCGACAATACAGATTGCGGGCATATAAACTGGTCTATCGCTAATTTAATTAGAACCTTTATCTTAACATTTAATTTAAAATAATATTAATTAATATTAATCAATTTTGTTATTGTGTATAACTTTAAATGCAGACAGATGGGAAACTTTTTAAACCAAGCTGGTTATTTTCATTTCGAATCTACGATCTGTATTCGTTAATTAAAGATAAACAAAAATAATTTGGCTTATTCAGCAAGTACATAAACTATATATGTTTAAAACTTCTTACCTGACTTGGATTAATGACCATAAGCTTATAGGAATAATTTATAACTCGATTTATCAGGTATTATTTTTAGTGCGTGATGTATGTAGTAACACGTGGCAAAAAAATAAAAAATATTAAATATGGACTACTGTGTTTAAATAAATAAAAAATTTGGGATCATTTTCTCCAATCATGTGATTTAAGTTTTGTTATTGCTGGATATAAGGCATACACACACATGTATATACACATACGCACACATGTTTTAGTCTCTATAGAAGTCCTTTCTCTCAGCTCAGCTGTTATACAGTCTGCTTGTCACATTCATTGACGCAGGTTTCTGAGCTCGCCCTCTGACGCTTCAGTCGACACCAATCTGCAAACAGCTTACGATTCTTTTGCATGCTAATTAAGTTATTTATAGAACAAGAGGGAAAAATCACACTGGGAATAATATGGATATATACCAACGTCAGATAGACCTCTAATATTAATGCATTCTTGTAAAATCACAAGATGAACTTCAAACATTATTGGTAATCTATACAACTCAATCTGATAATGTACTCTTTCTCAATTTTTCAGGACACCGTATCGGTACACAGACCGTCGTTTTACGCCGACAGATTCTTTCGATTCATGAGCACCACTGTATTCAGAAAGACTTCCTGTGGGTCGACCGATTCTTTCAAAATAGTTATCGAAAATATGTTCGCCAAGTCATTTCTGAACCTGTTATCTTCACAGCATTGAAATCCTCACCGTCGAAGAGAGGTCGAGGGGGTTTTGTCGGCGGCAAATGCACCGGTCCCGGAGCGGCCTGGTCGGCCAGCCAGCTGCCGTTCATGAAGGACGAAAACATTTATGATCTTAGAGGAACACGCAGCTTCCCTACATTAGAAGATGATGGTAAAAGACTTGATCCTTAAACGTTTTCAAACTGGGGTCCGGGGACCCCAAGGGGGCTTCCTATTGGGTTTCAGGGAGACAAGATAAAACCAAATTTTTGAAAGTCCATTTTAAAATATTTTATCTATATATTATATGCGTAGTTTATATTTTCTATTAAGTACGTTTTCTTCCTCTGGGAACTGTACTTGTGTCTACAGATATGTGATGGATCGTATTGATGGGATGTTAAATCCTATCGGAATAATGTCCAAAAGACACTATAAAAATGAATTTATAATGTAGTAAATCTAGTTATTTAGGTTGTCTTTATAACATCATATTAACAATTCACATGTACACTTTTGATGGATATTCATATCTAGGGTCCTCGGAATCATTAAGTTGGAAACCGCAATGCTTTATAAGCAAATACTGTTTTGAAAGACACGTAAAAACATGAAAAACATCTAGTCCTCAATACTATACAATACCATAGTATATTTTGACAAAGCAGTTACTTTAATATATGTAAATATACAATAGTTTATTTCTGTTTACCATGGTAAAATAGTTAAAGTCCCATGGTAAGAATAGTAACATATGGAACCGTTTTATGTATCATTAAACGTTTTCTAAATCATGTGTGTATCTTAGGACGGGCAGACGTCCTCCCCTGCACTCCTCCGTCATTCGAGGAAGCTACAACAGCCTCCATTGCGACCACGCTCTCATCCACCACCTCTCTGTCCATTCCAGAACGCTCTCCGTCCGACACCTCCGAGCATCCTCGCTACAGGTAACATTTGTAAGATTTGTGTTGTGCCTCAAACGTGTGTATGGCAGAAGAAACCATCTGTTCTCTTCTGTACAGGAGACACACCCAGTCCAGTCATGAAGAATCGTAAGTAGAACTAGCAGTATTTTCTTCCTTATGACCTCATCATTGACATCTATTTTTCCGCCAAACACAGTAGATATTTTGAAAAATGTTGGTAATGAAAAGACATTGTGGTTTTATGTTCAAACAACAGAATTCATTCACATTTCTCAAAATAGCTGTTCCGCAGAGAAGAGATTAGGTTCAAGTCTTTGAGGTTTGTGTGAGCCCTCTGCTGGTGTTCTTGTAGAATGCCGGATGAGGACCAGCAGACCATCACAGTGGAGGTGGAAGTGGAGGGACGATATGATAGTGAACCCACCCTGACCGCTCCACAGCCATCACCCGAGATCAGGTAATGATGTGACACCGTCCACCTGAGCAAGAACACTTGTCAAAAACAGTTGATTTGTTCAGCTTCAGTTGTTTCTGTTTGGAGATATATTTATGATTTTCCTTTGGGAAATGTTAATGAATTGCGAGCGGTAAAAAAAGGGCCATCATGGGAACGATCTGTTGGCATAAACTTCATACAGTGTAGGGAAAACCAATCCATGGCAACCGGCCCACAGGAACACACCAAAACAGGAAGCTGATAGTCACATCTACACTTTATTTTCTTTTGTGAGACAAAAGACAATTAATCAATACAGTTGTGCAAAAAGTAAGGTTTGCATGACCAAACAAAATGATAAATTGTCTTTTTATGCAGTGAAGTTCCAGAGGTGTTTTTAGAAGCTTCGACGTCATCCGTCCCAGCGAGCCCCAGGATAGTCGTGGAATCAGACGGTGGAAGTCAAGCCTCCGGAGGTACAAGTCGTGCTTCCGTGGACGAGGATGATGATGTGCCAGTTACAGACATCTATTTTGTAAGTCTCACACTCATCTGAACTATGAATATATGAAGAAAATGTGGCATCATCAGACGTGTTGTCATGCATGCAGTGTGTGGGTAGATCTTCCCCCTTGAAATAATAAAATAATGAAAAAAATATTCATAATAAAATATTACAATAATATTTAAAACAACGTGTTATCGGTTAATAATCTTATTATTATTATTGTTGTTATAATAATTGTAATTATTATTAAAATTTTAATTTTTGTTATTATTATTATTATTATTATTATTATTATTATTATTGAAAACACCTTTACTGAAATGTTGTCAATGTGACCTCATCAGAGGTGTTGTCATACATTTTGTTTAGGTAGATCTTCCCCCTTGAAATAAACATATAACAATTACATTAATAACAAAAACAACTTGTTATTGTTTAATAATTTTATTCTTATTCTTATTAAAAAAACATCTATACATATATTTTCAAAGTGACATCATGTGAAGTGTTGGTGTAGGTAATGCTGTGTAGACAGACCTACCATTTGAAATAAATATATTTTAATTATATTAATATTTAAAAACATATTATTATTATTACATAATGTATTGGTATTGTTATTTTTAAATGTTATTAAATCATCCACAGATTTTTTTTTTTCATTTCTTTGCTGTTAAATATGACCCAGATATTCGAGACAGGTTTCGTAAAGTTCTCGGCAAAAGTCTTTAGGCATTGAATTTTATCAATGGTGTAAATTTTGAATACATAGATATCTTTTTATACTGTTTGCTTTCCACATGACTCTGTTTACATCATTTTAATATAGTTTGTTTTGGAGTATACATTGTATAATGAACAATGTATTTCTAAAATCCAGCAATACAATACAAAGATTCTGACCCGGCTGCATGAATCAAAAACTCTAAGGAAAGCTCAACTTAAACAGTGCTGTCTCTGGGGACAGCTAGAAAAACCTGATAAATGGTGATCATTATCATAGCTAGGCACATCAAGGCCCTCAGGATGCTTTTTACACAACCGCGTGTGCTGAAGAAGCTCTCAAAACCCCCAGAGATGTGCCGGCACCACACCGTGATCTACTCATCCATTAACGCTCAAAACCGGCTGTGCGTTTCTCAAATCTCTCGTTTATCAACTGTTGACTGCTTCTACAGTACTGGTTTTGTCTGTTCATGATTTGTTTCTCTCTTTCATCTTTCTCTGGCTTGCTCTAAGTACACTGATGGCAGGGTTTGTGTTTGTCAGCCCGTCTCGCACACACGGAGGCTAAATTTGAGACATGCTGTAAGTTTTATAGTGTTGTAGGTAGTTTTTAGAGGTACTTTAGGAATAATTGCCCTCCGAAGTGTGTATCTTTTACAAACAAACGTACTTTAAACATCTCATTTTATTTTCTGTTGTTAAAGACGATAGTTGAACCCGCCAAAAAATGTCGAAACATTTCAAACCAATGTTTCTTAAACCGAATACAAAGATATTTTGAAGAATGTTGGTAACTGGCATCCATTTTCTTGATTTGGTTTTGTCTCCATAATTGAAAGAAGTGAATTTGTGCCCCTGCTGTTTGGTTACCAACTTTCCTCAAAATATCTTTGCACAGGTTTGAAATGACAACAGGGTGAATAAATAACACAATTTCATTTCGGGGTGGGCTATCACTTTAATGTTTGTTTATTGCTGATTATGTTATTGTCATTTACATGTCTTGCACTTGTTACGGGACTCTTGAGACTTAAAATGTCAAATATCTATTGCAATGCCATGATAGCAACCAGGACATTTCTTTTTAAATATTTGCAGTGTCGTATTTTGTTAGCTATATTTTCAACTTCACGCTGATTGGTTGGATGATATGATGACGTCCTTAGCACTTCGTTAATCGAGAGAGGTCACATCATAGACATTCTTGACATTTGCAATGTGGGGAAACGATGTTTTTTTTCGACAGCGTGCATTTGAATGAGAGTACATCTCGTAGGAAAAGCAGTAATGTATTGAATGTGATTGAATCAAGTTTAGTTGGGCCTGCTTAGATTTTTGTTCAGAATCAACCATAAAAACATAAAACCGCTCTTACTAATCCAACGACTATTTTCCAGACTCCAGAATAGATCTTCCCTTTCCTCTGTTTTACTCTCCTGTATTTGTCTTTCTCTCCTTACCGTGTTTCCTCCTGCTCTTCGCTTCTTGTGGCACATCTGGTGGTTCGTCCTCAGCCTTTTGAGGACAGAACCTGGGTTTATTCTCCTCTACACTACAGCGCAGGGTCTGAAACTTTGCCTGGAGAAGAGGAGGAGAGTGAGACAGTAAGTGGGAACTGTGTTGTGCTCGTTGTTTGCAGATGTGGGAAGTGTCAGTCACCAGTGTGGTTGGTATGGAATGGAATCGATGCTTTTGCTTAATTCTTAATTTTTTTGTTTTGTATTTATCGATGATGCATTTGTAGTTCTTCCTGTAGTTCTGAGTTGTCATACTATATAGATTGGTCTTGTTAGTGTACCTTTGCATGTGTGCCGTTTAAGAATAATTCATATTTGAAAGTATTTTACGTTCCATCAAGCGTAAAATTTGAGATGTACTCTTTCAAATCAAATACATTTTTTTGCAATTCTTTGTTTGTATCTCAACAGTAATCGGACCTCAGGACGAGCGGCAGCTACACGATGTAGACTCTTCAGGCGTATCATGTCAGGAACTTCCACTGTCTGAATCACGTCACGTTTGAGCCGACAGCTCCTACCGGCAGAACCGCTTGAGCTCTATCAATTTCAATGTCTTAAAGCTCATTTGACAAATAACAGAGGTAGTCATAACAATATCCAAACATATTTATAAGGATGATGTTGAATTACTTTTTTCTTTGTTTGTTGACATACTGTGAACGTGCGATCCGATTTGAATTCAAGGGGAATTCATGAGTCGTGTTATGATGGTGACAACTTATACATTAACTCGATGCTTTATTATGCGCTTGATTTTATTTGTTTCCAAGGATTTTCAAGGTTTATTGTAAATTCCTCTAAAACAGCGTATAATTTATTGGAATGGTCATTTTATAATGCAAACGTTTAATGATGGGTGGCAACACAATGTTTGAAATTTGGCAATAACCAAAAGAATTTCCAGACTGTAATTGCGGTAATATGAAGGGGTTTGGAAGCTGCTGTTGATTTTTAATCTATTTAATGCGCAATTGTAGTCTTTAAAGAGTAAAAAGTAGAGAAACTACAAGATGTGACCAAAACTTATTGTGTGGGAGGCCAAAATATTTAAGTCTTATATCACAATCATCACACTAGGCGAAATGTTACACTTAGATGTTCAAATGTGTAAATCTTCATGTGAAGGATTTGTGTGTGTGCGTATATGAAGTAGTGTTAGTGTATTTTGCAATGAAAGCGTGCAACACAGATCTAAATATGCAGTGAACAGTTGCTATCCATATTGCCGTTGTATTTTTAAAGAACTACTGCAGCAAAACACTTCTGCAGAGCGGCACATGTAAATTTCGGTTGCCTTAATTTTTGTTAACCCTGTTGTACTTTTTTTGTTCAATTTCACCAATGATAGTGTCTTATATGATTTGTAAATAGATTTATAAATATGTACACAAAATATTTTAATGTTATTTGAGGTTTTATTTTGCACAAGTGGCTAGAAAAAGATGTATGAGGTCTATGAATCCAGGCGTTCTTCCAGGATCAAAGAACATGGCATTACCTGATGGATTTGAGGTGGTTTCTTTGTATTATACTCGTATGTGTTACAGGTCAGATTGTCAAGTCTATTCAGTCCCAAACATGCAACCAAATCAATCGCTTACACTTCCAACAGATGTGCGTGACAAAGCTGTGCCCCTTAAATAGCAGAGCATGAAAAATCTGAGTGTCTTTACATAATGTGCAAAATGTTAATGTTAGACATCAATCTCAACATGTGTGTATGTATGTGTTCAGACTTTTAAAATAAATGTGACTTTTGGTTTGTGGGGCATTTGTGCAATAAATGCATTAGCTTTTTTTAACATCTGAAATGAAAGGTACATAAAATTGAATTGTAAAATGAAGACAACGCTAGAATTTTCATTTCTCGTTGTTGAGATTTATTAACAAACCTTTAACAAAGGCATCTTCTTGAAAAGCATTACAATAAAAAGTTCAAGGAATAGGGGAAAAAAATAAATTTGGTCTCTAAAATCATAAGCAAAAACTAAAAGTGCACCATTAGGCACCCATACAAATACATTCCTGACAAATAAGCATGAATAGAGATGGAGGGAATTATAGGAAGGCAAAAGATATGATTTATGCATTTCTGTCGATTCTCACATCAATCTCTCGACCACTGAGTCGGTAACCATTCATGGTACGGCAGGCCCTCTCTGCAGTTTCAGGGCTGTCAAAACGCACCACACCACAGCCCTTGGATTTACCATTCTCCATCTTAATATCAGCATACTGCACCATTCCTGAGGAAAAAACACACACATTGATATTAGCAAAAAAAACAAGTCTAATTTAAGTAAAATTGCCTCCAGCTTGCTGGTTACCAGATTAAAGATTAACATTAAGTAAATGGGCTTACCACATGAATTGAAGGTATCCTTTAACATCTTCCAGGAGAAATCGAAGGGCAGCTGCAGAATTAATCATAGAATCAATAAACAAGTTGTACCACAAACAAACTATATAAAAGCTGAGATCAAAAGCTTACATTTCTGACAAAGATCTGACAGCCCTTCCTGGCATTTGGTCCACCAGCCCCTGGTCCTCCTTGTCCGGAACCACTGAAGGGTGCGCCAAAGTTTCCACGATCCATATCTGCAGGTCTGTCAAACTGGTTTCCTACAGGAGCAGAGCCCATTCGATCGAGGCTGGTACCCATGCGGTCAAGGCCTGTAGATGGAAAGCGGTCCATGCCCCCAGACGGCATGCGATCAAAGTTGGTTCCCATACGGTCTATGCCTGGATTCATCCTATCCATGCCCATAGGTGAGGTGAAGTCCATCCCGCCGCTCATACGGTCTAAGCTGGATGAGCCGAGGCGATCAAAACCAGTGGGGCCTAGGCTGGAGCCCATGCGGTCAAGGCTTGTTCCCAATCGGTCCATGCTGGGCCCCATCCGATCCATGCCTGAGCCCATGCGGTCAAAATTGGTACCAAGCCTGTCTAGATCAGAAACACGATCCATGCGATCCATTCCCATGCGATCTAGACTTCCCATGCCACCACTGAGTCGATCCATGCTGGGATTCATTCGATCCATTCCCATGGAACTGCCTGCTAGTTAAAGATACATTTTTTAAGAAAAATATCTTTAAAATAATGGTACATAGATAGATCAGCAAGTTGAGTTACTCACCCATTCCTCTATCAAAGGAGTCACCAAAGTTGCTCCTGGACATGGCCATGTCATTCCCTCGACCCCCAAAGTCTCTGTCAAAACCACCTCCTCCTCCACCACCACCACCTCCCATACCACGATCCATTTCTATTATCAAAAAGTATAAACACATTATTAAAATGCAATATAGCGGAGACAAAACCTCAGGTATTTCATCACGGCTCAAGAAGTGCATTCACCATTCATTCGTCCCATTCCAGAGGGTCCAAAACGATCCATGTTGTTCATTCCACCGCCAAAATTATCCATTCCTTAAATAAAAAGAATCTAAAATGTAGATAGAGGCTAGAATACAGGGTATTTCTGTATGGAAACTGAGCAGAGTATTTTGACGTGCACAATTCACTTTGAACATGCAATTAATTCAGTACAGGCCTTTAAACAGGCAAGGGGAAAATGAAATGACCAGAGGCAACATACCTCCCATTCTACCCATGCCACCAAATCCCATTCCATCCATTCCTATGAAAAATGAATTAATGAAAGGGGAGGGGAATGATGATCAGTGAGTGAGTACAAGCAAAAAAAAAAAGTACAAACAAGTTAAACAAGGGACATGTTTTACCTCCTGGTCCCATGTTGCCCATCCCACCTCGGTTGAGTTGAGTAGCGTCGATGGGCTGACCGCCAGGTCCCAGGCCGAGGCCAATACCACTTAGACCACCTTCATTTATGGACGATAACTTAGTTTGATGGTATACACGGATTCTTGCTATTTTGCCATCCAAATAAGCTAATAATTACAGAATTAAAAGCATACAATGTGAATACTACTTACGAGGAAGCGCAGGTGGCCGTTCTGGGGGTCCAAAGTCACCTTTGGGTAGGGATTTTTCATCCTAAAAAACAATGACCAGTATAAATAAGCAAACTTAACTCTTTAGGTTTATGACATTGTAAAGATCATTCTTGATAACTTACCAGTTTGACATGCATGACCCTGTTGAAAAGGAGCTGGCCGTTGAACATGGCTAAAACCATTAAGGAAAAACGCAACTTTTCTACATTTCTACATGAAGACTTGAACACATAAAATAGAAATCAACTTTTCTGGTCCCAACTTAATTTTGTGAAGGATACAGACTGCTTGAACAGCTTCGATAGGCATTTCAAACGTGACCGTTCCCATGCCCCTGCTCTTCCCATCCTTATCCTCCAAGATATCGGCACGTACCACCACTCCAGCCATTCCAAACACCTCCTTCAACTTCTTCCATCCAACCTTGTAGTCCAGCTAGAGAGACAGGTATCATATATGTCATTTTAGATCAACAGCAACATCATTGAGTTGAAAAATAGAAGCTTACATTGGCTACAAAAATGGTGCTTCCGATTTTTCCGGCCTGAAGCCCGTGTATGATCTCGTTGGGTATGTTGGGGTTGTTCATGAGACTGGGAGGGATGTTGACCATGGGTGGACCTCCAGGCCCTGGGCCCATACCCATGCCGCCTCCCATTCCTCCGCCCATGCCACCTCCCATTCCACCACCCATGCCTGGTGGTCCGCCACCGCCGCCACCACCACCCTGGGCCCGGTGAGCCTCACGCTGGGCAATCACTCCATCTGGATCCTTAAAAGTAAATGGTTTCTTTCAGGGCTGCTACAGTAGTGATAAATGAGGTGTAGACAAAGTCATTCTTGTTTCACTAACCTCCTTCACTTTCAGGGGACGGCCATTCATGACATGTTTGTTGACTTTTTCTACAGCTTTTTTCATGAGCTCTTCAGTTCTGAACTCAACCACCCTTAAGCGTAAAAAAAAAAATCAACATAAGCACGGGATACGCAGAAGAATCAGAATGAATGAGAAATTGTTGATGGGTTTCAATGATACTTACGCGCAACCCTTTGGTCATTCAGCACGCCAGCCAGGACAAAAGTACAAAACAGGAACAAAATTAGACTAAATTCACAAAACATTTGGTAACAACTAAGGAAAATATGATTCTGAAGTTACAATTCAATGTTTAAAAACAATACAACTATGTGGTGTCCATCTACTCCAAAACAACTACATCATATTACATCAGAGATGGTGGACTCAAACTCAAATGGTTGTTCACGATTTATTCTGATCACGATTAATTGACGACCAGAATTCACAAACCGGCCTTCAGTTCCAATTACACCAAGTACTGATGTTCCATTTCAGTTATCTCTAATAAATCACTTCAACAAATGTTACAAATGTTAAGTTATTGAACACCACTCAAGTCCAAAATGAGAGTCATTGCAGACACGAAAAACAGCTTAACTATATAGCTACGAAACAACCACAGTCGGCGTCCATTTTTGTTGCCACCCAAGACGACACATTTTGAACTCTCAACCCAGTCCTGAACAACCCACATTAAAAGCAGAGTACATTTGAAAAACTCAAGCGGACAAATGGAGTTGCGTCTCTTGCACTTACCCTTGACTTGCCTTCCGCGTCCATTAAGTGTTCCACGTACGTTACCTCACCCACTACAAATCAGATCCCAGACGACACACACCAAGGGAGAGAAGCCGAGAAAACAATGGGGGTTTAGAGCAGAAACAAACGGAACGGTGACACTGAGCTCGTTCTGCGAGTCCAGAGCCTTCCCCAGCACCTCAGTAGCACAAATTCTGGTACAGGTCTACAAGAAGCAAGCTACCAACAGTTTCGAGTGAAACTTCTTAAGTGGTCCCTGCTGGAAACCTCGAACATCCAATACTGACCAAAAGATGTGCGACCTCATGAGCAATCTGAATTAAAAGCATCTCAACTAGGCCTCCTGTGGACGTCAGAATGAAGTGGACAAAAACATTTTTTGTTGTTGGCAAGACCCAAACACAGTCGGCACACCTAATCCAAACAGCTGCTTGGCGGTACGGAATAAAAATGGCTAATCCCAAAGGGGGAAAAGTACAAGTTTGACATTTAAGCAACCGTAATATCCACGTGAAGTCAGCTAAGCTACCCAACTAATCACTTGGCATTGATGCATGGTTTTAAGTGGACTAGATAAACCAAATCCTATGTAAAAAAAAATCCCGTTACTACTCGGAACTAGATGCCGATTCACATCAGAGACTGTGAATCCACCGGTGGGTTTTTTGAAGAACTACCTAAAGAACCATCCTTCCATTCCAGCAGAAACTGTTGTCCAGAAGATGAAACAAGGACCATCTTAAGAAGCTGCTTTACTCTGTAGACCTGTACCCCCACAAATCAATCACACTTCCATATAATGGCACAATAATGAAGATCTGGAGCAACAACATTCGCTCTTGCAAACCTAAAAAAGAAAATGCAATTTAATTCTACAGGCACAATTTCCACATGAAACGACTGATGAAGAACCCCGTCGGGTGAGAAGATACTAGTGTGTCTAGTGATGCAAGTGTATAAGATCTTTAAAATGGATATATACATGTGACCGCTGGTTCTTAAATGCTAACCAACAAGTGTTAAAGGTTAAATCTCCAAAACCAAGGCACCGAATTCAAAATAAAAGTACATAAATTGAGCTTTGACGTGCGTTTGGCGACTCCAGTACTTAAGGAGTTCAAATCTAAAGCACGTTACCAATCTGAAGATGTTACTTTCCATAACATTTATTTATCAAACCGCCTCAAGACGACCTCCCCATGATGGGATGTTTGACCTCTAACCTACATACGTCACTAAACCCAGCTCATGACCGCCTTCAAGAACCCTAAATATACAAAGGGCCCTAAGTAGGGACCCTAGGCCACGGGTGGCGGGAAGTCGTACCTTTCTCCTTCATGAGATCCTTCAGGGTTTGCCATTTCACATCATATGGGATGTTACTGACAAACACACGGTATCTTTTGTTTGGGTTCCCATAGGGCTCGAACCTCCCCCCTCCTCCCCCTCGTTTGGGGGGCCTCTCCTTCCTGGACTCGTGGTTGGCTTTGCCGTTCACTGCATTCCTGTAAAAATCATAAAAAAATATGAAATAATATCCTTTATTTAAATCACGACCGTACAGTGATTTACACCCAACCGGAAGTCGACTTTTATTATGGAGAACATGCGCAGCCACATCCGCTGGGTGCGCTAGCATGCTAATCGGCTAACAAAGGAACCGCGCGCGTACGCAGCGTGTTTGCACACACAAGTTGTGCATTATTAAGGTTATTTGTGCGCATCATTGTTGTGTATTTTTTGTTAAGCATTTAAAGAGTTTGTTTGGAATTGCGTTGCACAAAATGACTTTTTCTCCTGACAGGAAAAAACGCGAAATAATGCAATATTGCGTTAATATTATGATTATAATTTATCATCGCGTTGTTAAATCGACGTGTGTGGAGTAAAAGTGAAATAAATAAGAATAAAAGTTGCGGTTTTACCCTTGGCCTTGTTTCTCTGGTTTCACCTCAGTCGACATTTTGCCTTCAGACATTTCGCCGTTTTTTCGCTTTTTCGGATAAAAGTTCTCGGAGGGAACAATGTGACTCCGTGCGAGTCGAGATGAGAACAAAATGTGCCGAAATATCGAAGATTAAAAGCGAGCTGCGAGTTTTCCTCGAGTAGTTTGATGTGTTTGCTCCTCTGTGAGAGGATAAAATGGCGCCGGCGCAGCTCGGACGAAGCTCATATTTAAGGGGGGAGGGGCGTGGCCGGAAGTGACGTATGACGCAACGTGTGTTCAAACGTTGGTTATAATAAACATAAATTAATGTATAATATATTTATACACACGTGTACCCTTATAAAACGTGTATTTTATGTTCATTAAAAATATAATGTATTTTTTTATCATTTTGTGTGATCTTAAGATATATTAATTAATTAATATTAAAGAGAAACACATAAATTCAATTAAATAAAAATAAATGGTGTTTAATAATCAATAGTCATTTTATAAATGGTAAAGGAACCAATTTCTTAAAGGGATAGTTCACCCAAAAATGCCACCTCAAGAAGTTCTGTTTTGTAGAACACAAAGATATTTCGAAGAATGTCGGCTAGTAAGATTTCCAGGCAATCGTTGACTACAGAATTCCTTTTTCAACCAGATCGTTCGCCCCAAAATGATCATTCTGAGATACATTACGCACCTTCAAGCTGTTAGAAATCTGTATAGATATATTGTTTGGATGAACACAAAGAAAGATATTTAGTAGAATGTCAGCTCATAAGATTTCTAGGCAATCGTTGAATACAGAATTTCATCCCTTTTTCATCAAGTTTCCCTAAAGTGATCGTTCTGACATGAATTACGCACCCTCGAGTTGTTAGAAATCTGTACAAATGTATTTGTTTGGATAGACATAAAGAAAGATATTTAGTAGAATGTTAGCATGTAATATCTCTGGGGCATCATTGACTACAGAATTTCATCTCTTTATCATCAAGTGTAAGAGAACCAGATCATTCATCCCAAAATGATCATTCTGACATACATTACGCACCCTCAAGCTGTTAGAAATCTGTATAGATATATAGTTTGGATGAACACAAAGAAAGATATTTAGAAGAATGTTAGCATGTAAGCTTTCTGGGGAACGATTGACAACAGAATTTTCCATGTTCACACCTTTGATTTGTCTAAATTTAGCCATGCAACACATCATTGTTTTCAATTATAGCATCCAAATGATGGAGTTAATGGAAACAAACTCTTGAAAGAACACCAAAGTTTTGTACAGATCCACTGGTTCAAACATGATGGTGTTGATAAAACGAACCCATGTAAATAAACACAAACAATTTCAGCGATCCAGAGCATCGTTTTTAATTTGCTTTACACACTTTTCTTGGCCGGTTTCAAGCACCAACACATTTTGGTGAGGACATTACAAACACCATTCGTTTAGCCACTGCACAACGTAACATTGTAGGATCTCAAACGTTTTGAATGATAAAGCCCCTTTGCTCGATGAATAAATGAAATAAAATAGCAAAATAATACATACAGTATGCATTAAAAATAATACATTAAAAACACACAGATACAATTAGAAATATTAAACAAAATATGTATACACGTTTACCTTTTTAAATTTATCCAGACAAAGAGACTGCTTTAAAATATAAACATATCTTTAAAAAACTGCAACGAAAGGTTGAATCCTCCAAAAATCGAAAATGGAAACTCCGAGTATTTCCATTATAAATTAATGAAAGTGTCACGTATTTAAATAAAAAGAAAGCATGCATTTGAACAGTTTAAGTTTGAACAGGTTTGTTTCTATGAACAACAGCTGAGCTGCTCTAGCAGGATTGCATATTATAGCCAGCTCATCGACATCCACTGCAAAATGACCAATAAAAGAAAAAAAAAGTTTAAAAAATGAGTTCGACATTGTCCTCTCTTATAGTTCTGATGTCCTTAATATGCAACAACATCTACATCTATGTTAATATCATACATGTATTGTTAAGGTTATAGGTAGGAATTGCATTTTAACATTTTTGAAATTGCACTCTCCATGTGTAACCCTACATTGCGAAACAACCAAGAAAATGACCAGAAAAAGTGAGGAAAGCAGGCGGAAGCACAACAATGAGAGACAGCATTCCTCAATGTGCCGGTGAACCTTTAAAGTTGCATTTGGAGCAATGTGACAGAGCAGACGGAGCAATGTGACGAACAATGCTATTCTTCTCAAAACCAAATATTAAAAATCACAACAAATAATGCCATCGTATATATCTATTGCACAACTTTCTCCCATACAAAAACGTTGCCTTTAAGAGAATCCATTAATAGAGGACCCATTCTTTTTATCCACAATTAATTTTTTTATGTAATGCCTCTGGTGACAACAGCGGTCTCACACGAGATGGTTAGTGAATGAATTCAAGGGAAACGTTTGCACGTTCGAATTCCGAAAAAAAGAGGCACCTTTATTTGTAAGCGGTGCAAAACTTTCTCATGGATTGCGAGCATCCAAGCGCAGGCCAACCCGACACGTTCGGGCCTGCTTGCTCCACACACAGAACCCTGGATCTAGAACACACAACACTTTTGAAAACAGAGACATTAAGTCGGTCTATCTACACATTTACATTTTATACTAAAATTGAGTTTATCTGGACCTTCATATCTCAAGTAACTCATTATGAATAGAAACAATTCTGTTATTTACTCATCCGTGTCTGTCAAAACTTGCATGCTGTTTTTGGAGGAAAACATTTTGTGGGTGACTTATCCATAATATGAATTGGCTTATATATTTAAAAATCAGCACCCTCTCTTCAGTGATCCTCAATAAAACAACATTTGGGTTTCAAACCACAATTCAATGTATAAATAAAACATGAACTGTTCCTGTAACTATGCTGGCAAATCAGACTGCCTGAACCAAGACCTTCCACATCAAGTGCATACAGGCTGTGCTAAGATCCACGTTAACAGTGGATTTGCGCAAATGTTACACGACTGCATATTGCAAAGATCCTGCTTTCTTCGTAAAAAGAAAAGCTCAAATAGTTGCTCTTTTTTCGCACATCTAAAGACACTTGATGCTATTGTGCCTTTTAAAGATGAAGAGGTTCATTACCAATAACCTTTAGCTTCACGTCACATAAGGACCTTCTGCGTCTTCCACAACCTAAACTGCTACAAAATCCCAAATTTGCCACCTTAAATCTCCACCATATGATGCTGCTAAAGACGAATGACCATCATACTGTATAATGCATTTTTGTAAACACAAAGCGACATTCATCTTTAAGCACTCCTTTGGTTGCCAAAAAAAGATAGCAGTTTGAAAGTGATTGGATAATCAAAATGATTCGTAAAGCTCAACTCCACAGGACACGAGTTTGCCATGTATTTTGGATACGTGTATCTACATTTCATCCGCTCACATCTTGGCTACGTTGTCGGATAGTGCTACGACTTTTAGGAGCCTTACATGTGCTGGAGATAGTTAGCCTCGGAATCCGCTTGTGAATTCTCAGACAAACTTCACCCTAAACAGTCATCTGTTCGATGAGACTTTTACATAGAAGTTGGCATGCGGCGTGACCCACGCGTTTCATCTGCGTTATATTGTGTGTACGTTTACTTCCTTCTCAGGGTGAGCTTGAACGCCCAGATCGCCGCCCAATCAAAGCTTATAATGTTCTTGTTATACATAGTGTATATATATAATCATACATCTAAATCCTATATGAGCCATATCAGCAAGGTCGCCAGATATATTGCAGTGTCGGATAAAGGTAGATGAGTACAAAACTGTTGCAAATAAAAGAAAGGTTTGGTTTAAAGCTTCAGCAGCTGCATGTACTTGAGTCGAAATCCCTCACTGCTGTGCTCAAAGGAATCGTCTATACACATAAGTTAGATTTCTGATTGTTTAAAATACAATGCATACTGAATGGTAAGGGGCGTCAGCGTAGCTGTTCAAGCCCCAAATAAATAAAGGTTTCTTTCAACAACACACTCAACAAAAAACAAATGACGTTAAAGTAGACTGGTGAAAAAAATGAAGTGCTCACATATTTCGATAAAAAGGATTAAATAGAAAAGAATGCATCCAAAGGTGCCGCGGCTCTAGCTGACGACTGAGCATAGAGAACCTGTAGCACGCTAATACCACCACGATCGGGCCCATTCCCCACACCACGTCTCTCATACTATGGTCTCATCTGCTGTCTTTTTCAGCAGCTTGGTGGAAAGCAAGGAATGCTGGGTAGAGTGCGCACCCTTGGTGTCGGGAATGAGCAAGCGGACTTTCTGATTGGTTCGTCTCCACTCGGAGTACAGCTGACAGTGGTAGCGGAATGAGACCTGCAAAACCGACATTGTGGTTTAAAGCCTATATTAACTGATATATACTTTATCTTTAGCTGTGTTTTCTTATACGTTACCAAAGTCCAGAGGACATAAATGGTGAAGAGTGCGATGGTCAGAGCGATGAGGCCGACCGCCTCCAAGCGACTATTGAAGTGTAGGTGGTCCTGTGCACCCCGCAGACAAAGCCAGCCCGAGATTGCCGCCAGGGGCGTTATAAACAGGAAGCACACCATGTCACAGAACAGGGTCCGCTTCTCGTTTCGAGGGCCCGGGTCCCTAAGCCACTAAAGAAAATTGAAGAAGCAGTTTGTTACGTTTTGGACAATACGATGTTTGCCAAAGCTTTACAACTCTACACCAGACAAACAAAGTAAATGTAGTATCTCCATTTGATCCCTGATACCTCTGTGAGTGGCCGTGGTCGTCGCTCGATGGTGAACTCGGTGTGGCACAGCTCACAGTAGCTGGTGTTAGAAGAGGACAGCCACTTCTCCAGGCAGCTTTTGTGTACCGTGCCCAACGTCCCGGTGCAGTCGCACGGGGACAGAAGGCCCTCGCTGTTGCACATGTCCTGACCCTCATGGCAGATCCGACAAATGGGCCGATCACTAAAGACAGAGGTCGTCAGCTTAATATTTATCATCTGTAACTTTTATCCCTCGACGTTTGAACTTCAAACAGGATCTGCTTACCTCTGTGTGCCGAGGGCTTTGATAACTGTAGACAGTAAACGTCCATCCTTGGCCGTGACCTGGGTGACATACTGTGCCCGACGGCTATCATCTTCCTCCACAGTTTTGGACAGGGCAGTGTTGCCAGTGCAGTCACACAGGGAGCCTGGGAGGTGGCAACACTCCCCTGTGGTCATTTTGGGGTCGTCCAGGAGGGCGGGGGAGGGATTTTAGGGAGCAGCCTCGCTCCCACACCTTATGTCAGACGGACTCTAGAACTGGTGGAAAAAAAACACAGCTGATGAGTCGAGATACTTCAATGAGTTGAGAATCGAACCGATCTTTATGCTAATATGCCGTTCCGAATAATTGTGTGACAAAAAGTCAATCTTATTATTATAATGTAACGTTTGTTCTAGAAAATACGGAAATTTAGATTAATATTTTCTGAAAATATTTCATCACGACACATCAGAAACGGTTGACATCAATGAACCTAAATGTAATTGATTCCTGTGTGTCTTGTGAATAAAAGCAAAGTGCTACGTTTAATGACTGTATGCATTTATGTTAAGACGAGCCGCCGTATGAACATTAACAAACTTCCACAAAAGCCACATGAGTAACTGCTGACATCATTTTGCGTGATAATTGTGTCCTTTACTCAACACCTTGTCATTTCAAAACTGTATGACTTTCTTTCTTACGCACAAAGATGATATTTTGAAAAAGAGCCCAACAGCAGTGGCACACATTCCCTTATAGTGTTAGGACACACAAGCAATGAAAGTTAATAGGTCCGAGGCACAAGAACTTCCTTTGCGTTGAATATTTAAGAAGATACTTTGAATAAAGTTTGCAATCATCTGCTTGTCTTGATTGTGTCCATCACCTATGAGTAAATGTGTTCCACTGCTGTTTGGTTGCCAACATTCTTCAAAATATCTTCTGTGATGTGTTGCAGTGCAAAGAATGTCATACAGATTTGAAATAACATGATGGTAAATGACACTATTCTACATTTTTGGGTGAATTTCCAAAGCAAAGCATGAGCGATATAAACTCACCATGTCATTCCAAACATTTCCTTCTGTAGAGTGAGCTATTTTGAGAAATGTGTCTGGCAACAAACACTCTTTAATATATCTAACTTTGTGTTACGCAATAAAATGTAAACTCCAGAACGAATGATCGTGAATATTAATATGGAAGTTTATATGATCAAATGACTTTTAAAAGACAGTGCCATTGACGTTCCGTTTCAAGTGAGCTTCCTACATAGACAGCAGATCAGAAGACATCACTTCCCACATTTAATTGAGGATACCTTCCTAAATCTACGTACATATTACACATTATATATGTAATATACATACATATATATATATATATATATATACATACATACGTATACATATATATAATATACATACATACGTATACATATATATAATATACATACATACGTTTACATATATATAATATACATACATACGTATACATATATATAATATACATACATACGTATACATATATATAATATACATACATACATACATACATACATACATATATATATATATATATATATACATACATACGTATACATATATGTAATATACATACATACGTATACATATATATAATATACATACATACGTATACATATATATAATATACATACATACGTATACATATATATAATATACATACATACGTATACATATATATAATATACATACATACGTATACATACATACATAATATACATACATACATACATACATACATACATAATATACATACATACATACATACATACATACATATAAATAATATACATACATACATACATACATACATACATACATACATAATATACATACATACATACATACATACATACATACATATATATATATATAAATAATATACATACATACATACATACATACATACATACATACATACATATATATATATATATATAATATACATACATATAATATAAGTACATACATATATATATATATAAAATATACATACATATAATATAAGTACATATATATATATATATAAAATATACATACATATAATATAAGTACATACATACATACATATATATAAAATACATACATACATACATACATACATATATATATATATATATAAAATACATACATACATACATACATACATATATATATATATGATATCACATATATGGTCTATGATGTAACCAGAATACACAATAAGATCTGAACCTATGGATTGTGAAGACTATCCAAACATTTAACATCAAATTCTTTAAGACATGACACAACCCCCCCTCACCCCTCACTCCCATTAAAGCAGCTGTTGTGGATCTATCAGATCTGGGCCTTTGGCACAAAGTGAAACAAAGCCTTTATTCCCCTACACATTATAAAACATCTCACATGTCACAGTGTTCATGCACAGAAACATCAGGATTTACTGATCAATGAACACACACACACATTAGCTTGCTAGTCACATTAGCCATGTAGCAAAATATAGCATCAAAGCTAGGGATTAAACGTTAAAACGTCGGGTTTTAAACGTGTTCTTGTACCTTTCGTGTCGCCATGTTGCCTTCAAGGGAAGATGACGAATAAAAGTCCCGTGTCTGTAAACTACAGACGAGAAACGCGACCGTTGTTTGATGTTTGATCCCTTTAACAGACGACTCGACTCGGCCTCCCACCGACGTCTCCGCGTACGCTGATGGCGTAGAGCGCGTGCTTCCGGTCGCGCAGCTGCTTCGGAATTTGCGTAAAGAGTTTCGTGAATGAGCGTAAACCGGAAAGTGTCTTTTGTTATTATTGGGTTGGTTTTGGGTCGTTTTATGTCAAACAAAGTTTAAACGGTGAATCTTTTTCACATTATTGTATTGTTTTTTTTTTTACATTTTAAATAATTAATTTAAATATTTTTTTGTCGTTTTAGGGCTCAAAACGATTAATCAAATCTTTGTGTTCGCATGTATGTTTGTGTATTGTGGATATTATAAATAAATACACATACATTTATTTTAATAAATGTGTATTTGAATTATTTAGTAATTTTTATTTATGTAATATTATTAAAATATTAACTTTTTTAATGTATTAAAATTATTTAATGTATAATGTAATGTATTTATTTAAAATATATACTTCATGTTAGAACTTATTTATTTGAGTTTTGTTAGGAATAAAATTAATTTAAAAAAAATTATAATTAAAAATTATATTTTGTCGTTTAAAATCTGTCAAGTTTGTGTTCGCATGTATGTTTGTGTATTGTGGATATTATGTTGTGTTTATAAATAAATACACATACATTTATTTTTTATACATTTTTAATAAATGTGTATTTAAATTATTTAGTAATTTTTATTTATTTAATATTATTAAAATATTAACTTTTTTAATGTATTAAAATTATTTAATGTATAATGTAATGTATTTATTTAACATATATACTTCATGTTGGAATTTATTTATTTGAGTTTTTTTAGGGAATAAAATTAAATATATTTTGTCTTTTAAAGTCTGTTATAACGATTAATCGAATACAAGTTTGTGTTTGCATGTTTGTTTGTGTATTATAGATATTAAGTTGTATTTAAAAATAAATACACATACATTTATTTTTAATAAATGTGTATTTAAATTATTTAGTATTTTTTATTAATTTAATATTATTAAAATATTAACCTTTTTAATGTATTATATATTTAAAATATATACTTCATGTTAGAATTTATGTATTTGAGTTTTGTTAGGGAATAAAATTAAAATAAATATTGTTGTTTAAAGTCTGTCAAGCGATTAATCGAATCCAAGTTTGTTTTCACATGTATGTTTGTGTATTATAGATATTAAGTTGTATTTATAAATAAATACACATACATTTATTTTAATAAATGTGTATTTGAATTATTTAATAAAATACATTTTATATAATATTATTAAAATAATTTATATAATATTATTTATTTTATATATTTAATATATATACTTGTTTATTTAAACATATATTTTACACACAGAACACATATTTTATGTAAACACAAACTTTTATTCTCAATGCGATTACTCGTTTTGACGGCCCTAGTTTTTTAGTTAAATTGCAGAACGTTTTTTTTTTTTTAATTACTGAAATTTGTGGTTTTATATCGGCTGAACTACAGACATTTAATATTTCTCATATAACATAAAACACAGAATCTGTGTGATGCTTTTAGTAACAAAAGCAATAGTTTGTTGATAAAACAATGACCGTTAAGCACTTTCAAAGCAAGTCTATGGGGCAAGAATACACCAGTTGCTACATAGACTTTCGGCATAAACACATTTCATTTATCCATTCAATCTCTTTCTGTTTTAAACGATAGCACATCAAGCATAATGTCAATACAGCTTGTTTATTCACCATGGTATAATCCCTTTTCGTTGAAACCAAACAGGTCACGAGTCATGCCAACCTTAAAGCACATGAGACTTATTCACGGTACAGATATAGACATACAATATTGTGTAATATAAAGACAGCAGCAATCAAGGAAGAATCATTGTAGCAATTGTTACAGTAATTTAGTTTATTTCCATTGTCATGTAACCTGATAAAAGGCAACACAGCTGATGTGAAATGTCACACGATCACACTTGAAAAAGGCATCTTTATCACAGTCTGGGAAAACATAAGGCATTTCCAAACTACCCATACCATTGATCACATTAAAGTCAAATAACATTTTGATTAAGGACCAGTGAGACATTAACCATCTAAAACACTGCGAGCCATTGTGTGTCCCCACTGAGCTTTAATACCTCAGCAATGCAATGAATAGTTTATATATAACTGTTAATCAAAAATTTTTCATGAAACGCTGAATAGATGCATTCTTTTAACTGCTATATGTGGTAATCCGAAATGCAATGATCAAACAACACACACACGCCTTCAGCCCTAAAATATTGCAGAAGATGGCCGAGGGTGTAAAGCGTGAAATGTTTCACTATCTAAAATAAAGATAGCAGCCCTCCTTTGGTATCTTCACGATCCAGACGAGATAAACTCGCCCACCAGCTACGCGAAACTTGCCCCTTGGAGCCCGGGTCAAGGGCTCCCCCTCCGGGATCTGGCTCAACAGAGGGCCCCAGAGATCAACCATCAGAGTGGCCGGAAGCCGAGGACACACTGATCCCTCACCATCCCTTTTTAGTGGGAGCGGATCACACGATCAGCGCTCAAATAATCACTTCCGTGGAAAAGACGTTTTTGCAGAGCAAATACAAATAAAGGTGGATAATATAGATGAAATAAAAAGACAAACAAACAAACAAACTAACAAGTAACCCCCCATCCGTAAAAAGAAAAAGGAATGTTACCTAGATATTCAAACCTGTAATGGACGTCTAGAATTAGCGTGGGAATCACAATGACGAACAAAAGACAGACTCAGGAAAGAGCTGTAGCCATAGCACAACACACAGCAGCAAAGCCGAGATAAATATGGGGAACAGAAGAGATAGCCCAAGGGTAGGGATGAAAGTTGGGGTAGTGGGGTCACAGATTCTGACAGCACTGAAATTTGTTGCCCTTTAACCCGTCTGTGGTGGGCGGCACGCTGATGTCTACTACGTTGTTGCCAGGAGATTCGTCATGCATCGACCTGTCTGCGATTTGCTTTTGTGATACAATCCGATAGATTTCTGTAAAAGAAATGACATTTTATGTCAAGAGGTTAATAAGTCAAAGTTAGTACACTGAAAGCAAAAATTAATAAGATTTTACACACCTGTGAGTATATTTTTGAAAGCCTCCTCAACATTTGTGGAATCCAAAGCTGATGTTTCAATAAAAGAGAGGTTGTTCTTCTCTGAAGGAGAAATAACAAGAAACCCTTAGATCTTTTTGTTAAATGTAAGACCACAAACCTGCAGATGGAGATGCTGACCTGCGAAAGCTCTGGCCTCATCAGTGGGAACGGCCCGGAGATGCCTGAGATCACTCTTGTTGCCCACCAGCATGATGACGATGTTGTTATCCGCGTGATCCCGCAGCTCCTTTAGCCAGCGCTCCACGTTCTCATAGGTCAAATGCTTTGCAATGTCGTAGACCAGAAGAGCTCCAACTGCTCCCCGGTAGTACCTGTATACACACGTTTATCACACGCTATATATCTTTTTTTAAAAGATTCATGGATGGTAAAGTCAATATTGAATTTGCACTCACGCTGATGTGATGGCTCTGTAGCGTTCCTGTCCTGCTGTATCCCAGATCTGAGCTTTTATGGTCTTGCCATCTACTTGGATGCTGCGGGTAGCAAATTCCACTCCAATGGTGCTCTTGCTCTCCAGGTTGAACTCATTGCGAGTGAAGCGGGACAGCAGATTACTCTTTCCCACTCCGGAATCGCCAATAAGCACCACTGTAACCGAAATAAACACGGACATGTTAGGTTACGTCTTACAATTTTGTGCATCCATAAGCCACCTCCAGGTGTCAGGTAAGATTTCAGCCATCACCGTAGGGATTAAAAATAATCGAGAATGGTTTATTCATAAAGCTGCGCCCAAGCAAAGACAACGGCATAAATCCAAAGGTAGAAACATAAGATGAGTTAGTCTGCTTGCTTCTTCAGGAAGATGTCATAGAGATGAGACATGAGCAAGTTTAAAGATGTTATTCACACAAACACACTCCATTATTGCCATTTTCCCATTGTCCACCTGCTGCAAGGCACCATAACAACACAATGATACAAAGAACCTTGAATAAAGAAACAGAAATCCATAAGAAAATATTAATGAGCTCATACTGTGTCTATTCCAACGCAGTCAGCATTCATTGTCTTAGATGAAACCTAAGGGATCAACAAAATGGTTAAAGATCAACTGGGGAACTGAACATTATAAAGGGATAGATTACACTAGGGATGGCTTATATATCGGCGGCCTAATCGATATCGGCCAATGCTATTTTTTAGTATTATTAGTTAGTATTAGTATTAAGTATTATGTGCTGGATGAACAACTTCCACTAGGGATTTAATCGCCACTTGCTTTATTTTTGTAAAGCAATGGATTTTATGTAATACATAATAGGCAATAAAAAATTTAGCAATTATTAATTCAGAGATAAACTTTTCTGAAGTTTAGAATCAGTTGTTCACTATTTGTGTTAGCCTTTTATTTCATGCTCAGAAAAAAAACCATCGGCCTCCAAATATTGACGAGTTCTCACGACCGGCTAAAATGTCCGACAGACAAAGGTCAAATCAATCTTGTCATTCCAAACCTAAACGATTTACGGTCTCCTGCAGGACACATAAGAAGATATTTTGAAGAATGGTGGTAAGCCAATAACACTGGTCTCCATTGACTTCCATTCTAGGGACAGTGTTGGGGTTTTGCGTAGGTGTTAAATGACCCGAGGACGTATAAATGATTCCCCAAGGATTTGTGTCATGTATTATTTTGCGGGAGGATTCCTTTCGCCGAATCCCTTGACAAGACATCTGGAAGACAACCATCGTGACCTAAACTTGAAACAAACAAGCTGTGGTTTATTACAAGTCACAAACACACTTAAGTGTTAAAACAATGAACAAATGACAGAGTGAACTTCACACAATCCAACATTTCCTGTTTCCAAGGAAATGAGCAAGTATAGAAATGCAGGGCGTGACGTCAGAGTCATGCACAGTGTGACGTCATCACCTGACTTCATCTGGCAGCTCAATGATTGAACAACATTACCCCCAAAAAGCTGACAGGGCAAGTTTATAATCGACTTTATATCACAAACCACACAAAATAAAGTTTAATGTAAACTAAAAACACATTTCTAAACGACTGATGTTGCAATTTATAAACATTATAAACAAACAAGCTCAAAGCTAACTAACTTAGCTGCAGCTAGCTAAACATAAACTTAAATAATAAAAAAAATTAAATAATTTAACTTAAATGTTTATTATTATTTAATATTTATTCTTAAATGTTTACTGTTATGCAAATGCACTTAATGCCTAAAATAAACAGCTGGAATTTTCCATTAGCACATAACATTAGCATTGCGGCTAGCCTGAGGAAACGTGACGTTTCTGCGGACATTAAAGCGAGACTATGACGTCAGACACAACACACAGCGCTGACCTTTAAACAAATAATCGTATTCGTCGTCGCGGGTCCCCATGGCGCTGTGACCGCACAGTAATGTCGCCGAGGCCGAAGCGGAGGAGAGGAATCCCACCGACAGCTCGACGCGCGCGGCCTCGACGCTTGCGTGCGCGTTCACGAACAGCTCAGCCAATCAGAGCACGAGTCATCGAGGGATGACGTCAGACGAACGAAACCAAACCAAGTGCCGTTATATTAGTGACGTCACGACAATTGACGAATAGTCCACGAGACCAGAGAGAGAGAGAGAGAGAGAGACCAGAGAGAGAGAGAGAGAGAGAGAGAGAGAGAGAGAGAGACCAGAGAGACCCGAGAGAGAGAGAGAGAGAGAGAGAGAGAGAGGAGAGAGAGAGACCAGAGAGAGAGAGAGAGAGAGAGAGAGACCAGAGAGAGAGAGAGAGAGAGAGAGAGAGAGAGAGACCAGAGAGACCCGAGAGAGAGAGAGAGAGAGAGAGAGAGAGAGAGGAGAGAGGAGAGACCAGAGAGAGAGAGACCAGAGAGAGAGAGACCAGAGAGACCCGAGAGAGAGAGAGAGAGAGAGAGGACCAGAGAGAGAGGAGACCAGAGAGAGAGAGACCAGAGAGAGAGAGAGAGAGAGAGAGACCAGAGAGAGAGAGAGACCAGAGAGAGAGAGAGAGAGAGAGAGAGAGAGAGACCAGAGAGAGAGAGAGAGAGAGAGAGAGAGAGAGAGAGAGAGAGAGGAGAGAGAGAGAGAGAGAGAGAGAGACCAGAGAGAGAGAGACCAG
>CM065674.1:1377641-1433478 GCA_033220385.1 Triplophysa yarkandensis
ATTAAAGTCAAGATCACTTTAATAAAAGTGATAAATGTCATTCTGCTCCATTTATTAGCAAGATGTGCTCAGTGCTAGCTAGCATACTTCACATGAATTGCTTTACAGACCCTGACAGTCTAGCTTAGCTTTACTTTTTGACAACATATCAAAGTGTAAACAAATATCTTACCCTGCAGCAGATAGGTTTAGTTTTTAATTCATATTTATGGTGATTTTGGTTTGAGTCCAATAAAGATTATAGCAGCTACAACAGTTCACTGGGAAAATGTAGCGATGGTGATGACGCTACCCATGACGCAACTGTCATTGGTCAGCTCAGTGGTGAACAGACCAATGACAGCTCTCTCATCTGACACAGTGTTAAGGATTGAAATCACGCGATACTTCTCGTTTCATTGGCGGTGTGTTGAACACGTGACTGATGATGACGACACAAGGGCAATAGACATGAGGACATGTCAAGCTTACAATGAAAATCTTGAGTTTTAACCTAAAGTTTATAGTACACTTATAGCACAGATGTCAAATTTGGTGGTTCAGAATTTGTAATTTTTATTGATTTATTTAATTTTTTGTGCATGATTTTTATTGTCAAGTAGAGTTTATTTTCAGGATTGTCTCATCCATACACTATATTTTGGTCATAAACAGACACATAAAAATAAAAATATAGTAATTAATTTATGTTCTATGAAGAGGAGTCCCTTAACAATTTGTTTGATATTTTTGATTCTGATTTGAACATTTTAATTCACAAAAATCTTACAAAGTTGGTCCAAAATTGGTGTTCAGTTTATTTCTAAGGTTTATTAACTTTTTTTTTAAATATAAAGCTTGTGCATATACTGTTTTTCTGTTGTAAAACACTATCATCAAGTGTAATGTTTAATATAAATAATTGGTTCAGTTTACTTGTAACAATGACATTCTGAGAGTGTTTTTAAATCACAACCATATCGCAAAATCGTAGCATATTTAAAAATAGAATTATTCTGAGCGATATCTTAAAAGTTTTGTTATGTACAAAATATTTGTGTAGAAGCGAAAGTTAAAAGAAACTGGTCACCTTGCTTTTCAACGCTGATGGAGTGTTTATCCATGTAAGCATTGTAAATAAGAGGGCCTTTAAAACTCAATATTGCAATATACCAAGTTCATGAAGGTAAATCATTATCGGAACATTTTAGATCAAATCATTGAATTGAAATGATGAATGACAGATGATCTTTGCAGTCGCAGTCACTGTCTGCTGAGGGGTCTTGAGGTTGGCAGCTCTGCAGTTCCTGTATCAGGCAATGATGCTGCTCATCAGCACGCTCTCAATGTCAAGTTCCCTCAAATGTGGCGAGGATGGTTGGAGGGAGACTTGCCCATTTCAGCCGATGGAGAAAGTGTAGTCGCTGTTGTGCCCTCTAGGAGAATGACATAGAGTTGGAGGTCCGAGTGAAATGTTCTGTGATCTGGCCCCCGGGAATTCAGTGCTGCTGACTCTCTCCCCGGTGGAGCTGTTGATGGTCAGTAGGGGATGATCAGTGGTCAGTGGAGTTCCTCCTGAAGTCCATCCTTACCTCTTTTGCTGACGAGGCCTGAACGCCGGTATGGTAGTCATAAGGACACCACACGAATGATTTCATTGGTACCCGTTAGATTTTGGTAAATTTGAGATGTGGGGATGACTGCGTGTCCCAGCGAGGTGTTAAAGTTGTCTGTTAGGACATCCGTCAGCTGGTCTCTCAGTATACGGCTTGGTATGTTGTCAGAATCTGCAACCTTGCATGGGTTAATCTTAGATAGGGTCGCATCATTTGGAGAAAGACATAGGACCTGGTCACTGGGAGCTATTGGGAGTTTTTGCGCAGGTGTGTCGTTTTGCAGCTCAATCCATGCATAGAACTCATTAAGTGCATCTGGGAGGGATGTGTCGTCATCGAAGGCCTTGTTATCAGTGATGGACTGAATGGCTTGCCACAGGCTCTGTGTGTCTTTTCTGTCCGTGAAGTGTTTGTTGATCTGTTTGGAACTGTTTAGCATTCTTCAGGACAGATTGACTCCTGCTGTTTGGAGGGCTGCTTGATCCCCTGAACTGAAAGTTTTTGTGTGATCTTTAGCGGCCCAAAAACCTCTGCTGTCATCCACGGCTTTGGTTTGCACATGTGGTGATGGTCTTGGTGACTGTTACACAATCAAGGCACTTTTTGATGGAATCAATCAGTTTTCGTGTATTTGTGCTGGTCCGTGTGGTTGTTGTATTTGGCTCTTTGAACATTTTCAGTGTACTGAAAAGCAGTACTGTAGTGTAGAGGTAGCGTCCTCTGGCCATACAGTGATCCGTTTTTGAACCGGTTTAGCAAGTTTAAGGAGTGGTCTCTATGTTGGGATTAGCACCACATAGATTTGATCCGAGTACCTGAGGTGGGTGCGGGGTTAGCCTTGTATGGATTCTTTTCTGTTGCATTAACAGTCCATTGTGTTGTTTCTCCTTGTGGCACACAAGGAGATGTAAACAGCAACAAGAACAATGACCAGGTAGAAAGGTCAGCACGTCACAAACATGCACTCTACTAAAGATGAACAGTGTTCTGTCACCACCACAGCACGTTTACACCATTCTTTAAAACTGTAAACACACAAGGCTCGCCGTGAATGTTATCAAACAGTGCTGGATCTCTGTATGCTTGCTCGGTAGCAAGTCAATCCAGTTTATTTTTCCAGAGAGCAAACTTTTGACAGCACCAGTGATAGAATTAGATTAGCTGTAGTGCCAGTGGATGAGGCCACAGTCTCTGGGTTCTGCTTCAACGGTAGTCAAAGGCCTCATCTCAATGGTCGCCGGTGAAAGCATATGTGTGAACAGAGTTAAGATTGCTCTGTCCATCACAGATCTGTTTACAAGTGTTTATCTGATGATTTTGCAATTAAGTTTTCATGTTTGAAGACCAGGAGACAAGATTAAATCACTGTCTTTAGGCCCGAGTAGCCACTGTTTCTGACCGTGATGCTACCTGGATATTGAGTCATGTTTTACAAATTGATCTATGTTTAAGCAGTATGACAAAATACTTATAATCATATGTTTTTTGTGGGACCTTACGAAACGCATTTGTTTTAAAAAATAATGTCCTCATTAGATTGTCCATTGATATCCTGATGTGTCAGTTTAGGGTATTTTAGTGAGCTAATAGTGAAGCTTGTTAAGCAAATTATAATAAGCATTACATAAAATCTCCTTATGGAAGAGCAACCTTTGATACTGTCTAATTTAATAATTCAATATATTGAGTAGAGAATTAGACTTTAAATTAAAAACACTAAACTCTGAAAAAATTGACTAAAAGGATTTGTGAGAATGCATATATAAATTGTTATTAAGTCTAAAAATAAAAATTTTTTCTAGGTGCAGTCTATTACAGTCTATTGTTGCTACGAGAAAGTTTCCCATATGAAAATTATATCATATATTTCTTACTGTTGTTATACCAACACAAAAATACAAATTCTGCCATCGTTCTGCAGACCACTTGCGATTTTAAAACTGTATTACTTTCTGCAGAATACAAATTAAGATATTTTGAAGAATGGTGGAAACTGACCTTTACTTGCATTGGTTATATGTCCTTGCAAAAGACGTGTACTGGTGCCACTGCTGTTCAATTACCAACTTTCTTTAAAATATTTTTGTTCCGCAGAAGAAAGGTTTAAAATGACAAAAAGAGGAATAAATGCACAACCACCTGCTGGTTCAGTCATCATACCTTTAATGCCTGTTTAAAAATAATCACTGATGCATGGACATATGTTTCTTTATTTATTGCATTAGGGTTTTTCTAAGATTTCACTAAATCCTGAACTGAAATATCTTACCCAAACGACTTGCAGATCTTATTACAAGTAATTCTTAATTCATATCCAGTGTTCGTAGCATACACATTTGTATTATTTCCCGTTATTTTTAATGTGAAACCTTTGATGTTGTCACCATATATCAAAGCCATCTTATCTGACTAAGTTTTGAATTCTAGTGGCATGTTATTTTTCACAACAAAGACACCGTGTGGCCAGTTTTATACTTAGTGCACTTCACAACAGTCTATAGAAATGTGTGCCATTCTTCTGATGAGGGAATTTGTTATATTGTGTTGACCATAAGATGCAAATCTCCAGCCATGGATACTACTAGATGGTCTGGTTTCACAAATTCAAATCCTAAGCAAAAGAATGTTCTTGAAAGGAGTACTGGAAAAGTAAATAGAAAGAGAAACACTTGTTACAAGAAATGGCATTCTGCAGAAATTTTTGTAGAATGGAAGGTTTAAATGCTTCTTTGTATTAATATGATACGATGTTAATGTTTATCGTGATACATTTTTATACAGTTTAATAATTTAAATATTTTTCAGCTGTCCTGAACTTACATGCGTCTGGTCTGCTCTTCATAAATAACACAAAAACATGCTAAATCTTCAGTTGCTCTTCTGCAAACTCCAAAACACTAGTGAGTCTTCAGTAGGTGAAAAGGACACAATAAAACAAGCCATCAGTATCTTCAATAGGTGGAATGGAGTAAGAACTGTAGAACATACTTAGAAAGTTTTGATACATTCATAGCTTATCATGACCGAAGTAGTGCTCAGTGATTCATTTACACACTGTCCTCAGATTTAAACTGGTTTGCTCTAACATTTATTAGTTATGTAAAAAGCATCTGTTCTTTTGCCCCAAACTTTCCACTAGAAATGGGGATCAATTGTTGATAACTTATAATAATGTTAGAGCAAGAATGTCTACAGGCTATCTACACATGAACATATCCTCATCATCTGCTTTAGATCAAATAAGGCAGGGTCATACATAAATACATAAATCACATAACCTTCTTTGGTGCCTTTGAGGAGATCTATATCTGTCATCCCAACAAAAAGGCTGTGGCCAGAGAGCACTGCTCCAAAACAACTTACCATTTAACTGATACTGAAAGTGCAGCATAGATGATCTGCTGTCCAGTGAAGTCACATGTTTTATAGTTATGTTTCGACCCCGCATGAAACGATACAAAAAAACTCCTCAAATTAAAAATGTCTTAATATGTCTATCCAGTTTTATAGAATTCACTTACATAGTAAATGGACAATAAATTCTCTAGTGTGTGGTTAAAGTAGGTACATTGTAAAGGATTTCATCTTGAGTCTGCTCTCCATCTGTCCCTTGCCCAGATGTGATAATCCTCTGTGGATGAGAGGCATCAGGAGTACCACAGAGGCCCTGGAGTCCCCTGCCTGACCCAACTGTGCACACATGCTGAATCCAGAAGTGCAGCGCTGCAGAAACACAGCAAATACAGCAAATACAACAACGTTTCCTTTTCTAATAAATGTCTTATTGCTGACCTCTAACCAAAAAAGATTTGAACTTTGAGTTTATTGTTAAAATAAAAACTTTAATGCATGTCAGTTTGCAAACATCTGCCCGATGCAAAATTGTTAGGCTGTTAGATTAGAGCAGTGCAATTATTCTTGATAGATTTTCAATTTTGGCTTTAAACAATTTTGAAAACAAAATAATCAAGTTAAAACCATAATTGTGCTGTATTTTCTTTTTTCTCTACTGCCTTATTTGATCTGAAGCCGATGTTTAGGATATAGTCACTTTATATATGTTCATGGGTAGGTAGCCCAAACATTATTATTCATTAACTTCAATTGATCCCCATTAAAAAAACAGTAGAAAGTGTGGGGCAAAAACAAGTATTTACATTATTTACAATTATATGTTCATAAACATTTAAATAATTTAATTTTAACTTCAGGTAAAATAATCAGGATTATATTTTTATCATACTCAAGCATTTCTAATGTAGATGTCTTTTTAAGAAACAAGAGCCAAACAGATTGTAGAGTAGTAGTAAGAATAGCCTACAAAACAAGATATTTTGAAGAATGTTGGCAACTGGCTAACAATTTTGTCATAAACGAGCCCTAATGTAGACTTATTGTGATTAAAGAATTGGCCAGCATGTTAACATTCAATCAACTATTTTCATATACATACATACAGTATCCATACAATATACAATATATATTAGGTAACAATATACTTTTATTGATGAATAAAAGAATAGAGACTATAATTATTCTTTATTTTGTTAAAACAAAGTCTCCATAATTGGGGAGATCTAATACAAAAGGTTTCATTATCATCAAATATAATGAATTAAACATCCATGACTCTCACTCAAATAGCTTCTGTGTTGATTCTGTTACTTGTCTATAGATTTGATGATTGTAAAGTTGATCTGTTTATTGTCTCATTAGATCCTCTTGGTGTTTATAAGAGAGATGTTTATGTGTCAGCATCCCTCTCTCTTCACTGCGAATGAATCAAGCAGCTCTTAATCACTTCAGTGATGGTCATGTCTGTGTACTGATGGGAGGAGGTTACCGAGTTCCCAAACTAAACAACTTAATAATTAAAAAATATAAATTAAATTATAAAAAAAGATAATTTAAACGTTTAATTAATAAATAAAATCAGCCTGTTTACAGAAGTGATCCAAACAGGGAAGGTGTAAGAAATGTTTTATTTGCTTGCCTTTATTATCGGCATATTTATTTAAATGTGTCCTGGACTGATTGTGAAAAAAAAGTTATTAAAAACATAAATAAGTGTGGTGAAATGTTTTAATGCATGACCTTATGAAATCACAAATTTATAAAATGTTTTGGAAAGTTGTGTGCAATTCTGTCTTCCTTAAAGTTAGCAGTAGATGGCGTTATAATCCTAATACAGGTAATGCATCTTGTTGAATATTTAAGCATCTTTTCATCTTTTGGAGTTTTGTTGCTACAGCTTCTTTGGTAGTGCATTGCAAATGGCAAAATGGCAAAACCTACATTTTATTTAATTTTTTTAAGTGGGTGACTTTGATTTAATATAGAAAAGAAGAGTCAATAAGAGTGCAGAATAGAAAGGGACTCATTTAAAATCTTTCAAAAGCATCTCAGGGTATGATCTTAATAAGTTGCTTGACAAAATGAAACATTTCTGTAAATTCTAATCAAAAGATGACCAAACTAAAATCGACAAATGGAACATGTTTTATTTAATAAGTTCTTACCTGATTTTCTTTTTTCCCTTTATTTTATTATATAATTTTGATAAGTTATATTATAAAAAATATGATTTCATTAGTGTAAGATGAAAACATTTCTAAAATAATCCTTATTTAAGCAAATTTTAACAAATATTTAAAAAGTATGGTCAGAAGCCAATTACAGGCTTAAAGGTGATATTTCACAGAAAAGTAATAAATTGTGTCACCACTTATTCTTGGCATTTCAAACCTGTATGACTTTGCATTAGTGTCCATACGGAGGAAGTCAATTGGCTGCCACTACTGATTTGTTGCCAACAATTTTTTAAATAGCTTATTTCTTGGGGTTGTTTTGAAAGGGTTTTAAATGATAAGAGGGTAATGTAATGATGACAGAATTATTTTTCTTAATTTAAAATCAGCCGAAGTTGCAAAATAATTTAACCTACTAATCTACATTTTACATTTACATTTAGTCATTTAGCAGACGCTTTTATCCAAAGCGACTTACAATAGTCGAGGAATCTATATTACAAGTAGACAAAAAAGTTACAAGTAACACAAAATCAAACTGTAGACATGATATGTCTTAAAGGAGGAATATTGTGAACTTTAAAATTACACACATTATTTGTAAATAATGTCAGTATAATTTGACAAACTCAACACAATAAACCTTCAAATAGAAAGCAACAGCTCATACACATAATAAAATACAAGTGTTTTCCTTCACGCTGAGGCTGTTAACGTCATGTTTATTTTCATAATATTGTCCTTTAAATCAAATCCTTGTTAATGCACGCATCTTCCAAATGGAAGCGCTCAACAAGTGAACAGTAAATATGCTGGCTGAAGGTTCTTAATGTTTGGACATGCGTGGGCCGGCATTGAGGGGGAGAGGTTTTCGATGAGAGAGTATTTGTCCATTTTGCTCATATCGTAGCTGTGTTGAGCTTTAGATTCCCTTTCAAATTGTGTGCTTATAAACACAAATTAACACATGAAATGAAATGACATCTGCATTCAAGCAAAACTATATATATCAAAATGATTTGATATTGCTTCAGAAATGACTCAACAGAAAAACATGACCCTGTTGCTCATTGTGGCAGTGAGAAAGAGATTCTTGGCAGTGCAGCCTGGCCTCCCTCACTCTGCTTCATTAGATAAAGAGGCATGAAGTGGTGGCTGGTCATTTGCACAGCTCAGTCTAAGGGGAGAGTTGTCTAATCTTCCTCAGTACAAACATGACTCTGGAAGGTTGTGGAATGCCTCTGCTGTGGGGGCGGCAGAGGGTCAGGCTGAGGCCAAGGCAGGTGGTATACATCAGGCTGCGGATGACATCGTCTACCCCCACTACCCTCCAAAAACTGGGATGCACTGCCAGCTGAGCAAGATCAGGGTATAAGGGTATTGTATACATTAGGCTTGTTTGAAAAGGACAAGTTAAACAAAAATGTAAAAGTATGGATTTAAAGATTTGACAACTCTGTCTTTTATTTTATTGGCTTAACATGTTAGTGTTAACACATTTGTGATGTTGGACATTGTGTGAAATAGCAGGTCTCGTTCTAAATGATTTATATTTTAACACCAATAAAGCCAAGACATGTAATATGATAAAGTCTGTTTTAAAAATTGTTCTAAAATGTTTAATTTTGCTGTTTTCCATCAGAAACAAGATGTGAATAAGCAGTAGCAGGGGTGATATTCAGTTCAACATAACATATTATTGTGTTGACATTGTTTAAGCATCGACTAAAGACAGCAAAAATGTATTAATATTAGTTTATTTTTATCTGCATATGTTGATAACAATATGCTTAATGAAACACAAAAAGGCTCAAATACTCACAAGTACTTAAAAAATTATGACACTACAAATTCACTAAGCTTCAACTTCTCACCATTACAACAAATCATTAGGGATGCATTCAGTAGAATAAATGTTTTCATATATAAATAAAACACAGTAAAAAATCCTAACATTTTATTCTAGTTTTAATTTTCATTGCTTTGGTGCACTTTATAATTTTATCTATTATTATTAGTAGTAGTATTATTATTAATAATAATAATAAATTAGATTTCTACTGCATGGCCTGAGCATGCAGCTGTCTTTCTGGCTGAAGGTTTGATGTCAATAGGCCTTTTGTTCCATAATCTGAATCCTTGCACTCCACACACACTGTGTCCACTTCTCTGGGCATAACTGTGTCCCATATTATGTAAACAACAAAGGGTGAGTGGGGTTGTGTTGGAAAAAGTTTACCACTCACAACTTCCCGCTCTACGGCTGAATCAACATACTAGTGCATAGTTTTAAATCTGCACGGACAATAATCACATTTTCATTTTGTGCATGTATGTTTCATTTAACTATCTTTCTTTATCATCACATATGGCCTCGTTTCTATTTAAGTGGCAGAAAGTACCCAGCATGCTGAATAATGCAAACTGTGCCGTCTTTTAAAGTCCAGAGAGAGCGTTGTGCAGTTGTGGAAAGAAACAGGGGCTGACAGACGTATGCAAAAGGGAGGGTCATTATGAAATATTCATCTGTCTTAGAGGCAGAGACTTGATGGACAGCTGTGTTGTGCCCAGGTCCCCATGCCGGCGTGTTTAAGACTGGAATGTACATTTCTAGTGACTCCAAATGATTGTCTCCTGTCTAACATAACTATCTAAACTGAGAGAGACTGATGTATGGAAGATTCCGAAGATATGATATCATATCAGTTTCAAGTCAACGTGAGGTGTTTTCCTTTTGCATTAAAAAAAATCTTAGCAACATATGAATATGAAACCATATGAAACATTAAAAGATAAAGGTTGATGTAACAACATATGACACAATAAAGCATATATGTTTATAAGACTATGTTTTACTCTTTACTCCTACTGTATTTTGAAGATAAATCTTACAGATGCTTGCTGGCCCATCAAGCACTATGATGCACGCCCCTTTAACAGCCCCATGCATCACTGAATCACTCCCCTGACTTGTGTTTAATATTTGATGAGATCAGTTCCAATTGACTGGTTTTTCTGTGTTTCTTTAGTTTAACTTTACAGTCCGTACTTAGTGAAAGGTTTAATATTGTTGTGTTCAGTAGTGTTTAATCGAGGTAGGTCTCAATGAATGAACACAACAAAGATATTTTGAGGAATGTCCGGAACCGGCACCCATTGACATGCTGGGGTGCCACTGCTGTGCAGATAGCAACTTTTTTTAAATATGTAATTTTTTTGTTCTGAGAATAAAGAAAGTCATACAAGTTTGAAATGTCAAGAGGGAGAATAAATGATCACAATCTTTATTTTGGTGTGTACTTTAACTTTATCACTTTAAGGTTTATTGTTCATTATTTTAGAATGAGGTTAATACGTTATTTTATATTTTCTCATATTCATCTCTGTTTAGTTAGTCAGAATAATCAGTAGCTCATGTTATCTCGGTGTGAGTGAAGCTCAATAATATGCGATGAAGCACTATAGAGCCTCATTGGGAATTTGATGTAATTTGTCCTGTTTGGCAACCAGTATAGGCACCAGGAACCAAGCCAAAATGCTATGTTCCCATCAACTTTCCAGAGTATTTGCTATTTCAGGACCTGTTTTTTACCCTCTACATTGTCTTGATGTAACTTTTCTTATATTTTTACAAACGACAATGAGAGACAACAGTATGGCTAGGATTACATTGCCTTTATGCATGGAATGTTTATGTAAGACAATGTCAAAGCTCCACGGAGTTCAGATCCTAATTCGTCCTTGGGAGTGTGGTGGCCTTTGTTTTAACAGCATAACCTTTTTGTGTGCATTTTCCACATTAATACAGGAAACAAGGGATCACTTGTGAAAACATGTGGGAGGACATACAATTCATTAGCTCTAATGACTTCTGAGATTGGATCGACAGAAATGAAAGAATATGGATGTTTAAAGCTAACTAAACTTTAACTTTAGTATTTACTGATGACATGAAGTATACCGGACACACGCAAGAGAAAAACCAAAAGGGCAATACTAAAATCCTTTTGTCTCGAGGTCTCATTTCTTCCAGACGCAAAAGAGTCTGCAAGAGGTAAACAGGAAAAGAACTGTATTGTTGCAAGGATTGCTCACTCAATAATGTTAGTGTTTGTTCTATCCAGCTTCACATCAACAATTATTCAGATATTCTAGGCTATGGTGTGTTTTCATAGTGGCGATAGAGTCCCTGACCATGAGGCAATGAACTTTGGCGACTGTCATTTTATGGCTGATGACACACAAACAACACACACCTACGACACAGAGTAAGACGGAGAACTGTTCAGATCCCAGATGGGCATTAAGCTAATGTTTCAGAGAGGAGACTTGCTGACCACTGTTTGTGTCTACTGGCAATTTAGTTCTGGAGTGATGACAGCTTCAATGATGTTTAATATGGTATACAGTTTAAGCTTGTGTGCTAATGCGGAGATTTTGTCAATTATAAAAATCTAAAATGATAAAACCTTTCCGAATACAGTATTTTTCCCATAATCTGACGTAGGTCTTGAACATCACCTCTGAGCCAAACGAGAGAGGCTGGAGTGAACGGAGGATCCGCAGTGAGGCACAGAGGACACACGGAACACAAGCTAAGTGCTGCGGTTCTCCGTGACGCTGATGTGATGGGACGGGACCAGCGAGGCGTGAGGAGGAGGAGTGAGGATGGAGGAGGCTTTTGGGACAATGGGGCTCCTCTTCTCCAATAAAACATGAAGGCCTCATCACAGGATTCCGGCCCCACTCTGCAGCCTTTGTGTCAGGAACTTCACCAATTACAAGCAGTAAAAATGAAATGGGGCTCAGATGAAACACATCACTTTTGCCTATACTATGATGTCATGATGCAGTCCTATAATGCTAGCAATAAGTACTTTGAAGAACTACAAGAGGGTCATTTTAAAAATGTCATAGAATAGTGTGGAACGTCACAGTGTACATATGCCAGCACCCCTTTGACTGTGGCATGTCCACACTCAGCCAATCTGTACGCTTGTCATTCCTTAAGAGCCTGGCACTGATATGTCTATCAGTCTGTCTACTGTATAATGATCTTTGGCTCTGAGCTCTGTTTGACTTATTTTTAAACCCCTGAGAACAAGACAAGAGCTATAGGTTACTATTAGAATTTGCGTTAACGGAAACTGACCTCAGATCTGAGTGGTCAATCTTGATTTTTATTGTTAGATGCTTTTCATATTAACTCCAAGTACATACAATGCTTAACACTCTTTAGTGAAGTTAGAGCCTTATGCAAATCTTTACACTACAAGTGAAAAGTTTTGGTACATTTGCTTACTTATACAATGGTATTTTTCCACATTTCGAAGTAATAAAAATGATGAAACATATGTGTGATCATCGTCGGTGCAGTCACCTTATGACAAAACTTTGCAGAAAAGTTTTCTTGTCGTTTTATCATGCTCATTAAGGCCTAAACCTTGGATGCTTTTAGAGAACTTTAAAGTAGTCCCCGTCTATTCTGCGTCCATTCTCTCTGTTGTTCTTCCTTCAATATTAAGCCGAAGTCACCTTTATTAAAAAAAGTGAAATAAAATGTAAGTTTTGTTACAAAAAATGTATGTTTGCTAAACTGTATTCTTATCTTTTAAACCGTATTTAAATTGTAGACATTTAGGTACACATCTTCAATCAAAGTTATTAAAAATAATGAGAAACATGTCACTCAAGTGTCCCGAAAACTTTAGACGGGTAGCCTACACATCTGTACATCTAGAAATAGTTCCCAATTCCCCTATGTACAATAAAATAAGAAAAGCTCGGCAAGAAGAATTTGTCTATATTTAGACAGATTGTACAAAACAACTTTGGGTCGATCAGAACATATGAGGACACCCTACCGCACCCAGTCTGCTTCACCAAGCTCCTCTAGCTTTATTGTGCATTAACACAATGTCAGGAAACTACAGAAATACCAATATACAATGCATGGACTTTAATTTATCATGGATATATTCCTTATTCCTTTCATGGTCCAGCAGTGTTTGAAAGGAAAACACAAGTAGCTTTCCTCTTAAACAGATGTTCTCATAATTACATGCTCAAATGTCAGGGATATATTTAGAATGGCTCAGTTGAACAAATAAAGGATGTAACCATCACAACCCATCACAGGTGCCCCCCAAAACCAGAAGTCTTACAAAGTTCTCAAGTGCAGACATGCTTAGATGAAGTTTGTGAATTTAATGTAAGGACTGGTTCCAATTGGTCAGCACTTTCCCATGATTCATTAATGGGGGGTTGGCTTATCTACCAGCTGCAAGCTTTCCTGGCTGTGAACGCCACTCTTCCCCTTCTCCATCTCTCTTGATGACCTAATTGGAGAGCAGGTCAGCTATGGAACAGGTCTCACCCATGTTCTCCACCTTCTTCTGGGTTTAATGTATAAAAGGAGGTGAGTGTGAGTAGTGGTGGCTCTTGATTTCTCTTCCCCACCGCACGTTGCACTTCTTTCACCGAGTCACCTTCGCATCTTCAGCTCACCTGACACTTCTGACACGACTTTGGTGTTCGTGCACAAGTTTCTTTGAGTCCATCCGGATCGCCATTGGGATTCAGTCGCACTTTCGGACGCACCTCTACACGACAAGCCAAACTGGTGCCGGTGTCTCGAGTTAAGTTTCAAGATGAGTATCAAATCTGACTCCGAGCCAAACAACAACGTGTCTGTTGAAGAGGAGGTGAGTTTAAGGATCTTCAGCTTTGGTTTGTGGGGAGAAGTGACTTGGTGATGTCATTTGATTCAACTTTTTGAAAAGTTTGTGGTGCGCGTGTGCGTCTTCAGAAACTTTTTTCCTGGTTTTTTTTTGGCTTGTTGGTTCAGAGTTAGAACTTTGTCTTGTATGTGTGTTGGGTTCAATTTTCTTTTATTTGCAATATTTGTCTTTTTAAAATGTGGCCGATTTGTTGCCGCTTATCACAAAAAATCATAATATTAGTGTTTAAATAATTGTGTAGTAAGCATCTCAGATTAGTTTTGGATGTACTTTAAATTCACATCACATTTTGGATTCGTTTTTAAATTTTATATCCGTATATAAAAACGATACATTTTCAATAGACAATGAAATGGTTTACCCCAACATTCTGTCATAAGTTGCTCATTTTTTTTTCAAGCACAGGAGAAGATATTTGGAAGAATGCCTGTAACCAGTTCCTTGCACCCCATTGACCTGCACAGTAGGAAACATAAAAATGGCCAACAAAATCATCACTGATCATTTTGTTGTCCTACATTATTCAAAATGTATAATTTGTGTTTAACAGTGCAATACAACGAAGGCTCTAACTTCCAAAAACTGTTTGTGCATTCTTCCAAATATCTTTCTCCGGCTTCATCATAACAAACAAATGTACAGATGTATACTGTGAGTCTATGAAAGAACTTTTGGGGTGGACTATCCCTATTACTATCTTTTCACATAAGGTGTTCATAAATGAGTACATCAGTTGCTTTTCACTTTTATGCTGTTAAGACCAGGCTCGGTAAATGCAGGCCTTTTATTTAGGACTCTTTAAATAGATTACAGATTTTTAAACGGTAAGTGTTGTGGATACATGAAACATGTCCTGAATCAAGATCAATGAATTAAAATGAATATATCAGCTACTTAAATTGCTGTAAAATCACTGAATAAGGTTAGTCTAATTCTAACATGTTGTATAATGGCATGTAAGTGCTGTCATCTGAACGGCTGTTTCGGTCTAAGGTATTGTGTTAGTTGTGTGTCGGAGGAAGGAAGTACAGTCATGCTGTGTGATGTCCATCGCTGTTCCGCTCTTGTGGCTTTGAACCTCCCTTTGAGTGGACACGCATTTGTTTTTCTATAGCCATTTAATTAAATCTGTCTGTATTAACACATTTGTCTTGAATGTTGGTACATGACTGATAACCGAAGGAAGAACATTTAGATTTTTTTTTGTTGGAGCAAACTTTTATAGAATCATGCAGTTTTATCAAAGTTTCAACATGATGTTTAAGATATAAACAAGCTGTATAATCTATTATTAGCAACTGCAAGTGAATAAATCTGAGCAGACAAAAGTCTGGCATCAGGAGTTTGACATTGCTTCTTGAATAGTCATTAGTTTTTTTTTTTACTTTGTATACGTTCTTTAACCTATTAATCTATTTAGGTACGAACCCTGTTTGTCAGTGGTCTACCAACAGATATTAAACCACGGGAACTCTACCTGCTGTTTCGTCCATTTAAGGTAAACCGAATGCACAATTGTATAATGTAAATCTTGTTGTAATTGGCCGAACCCACAACGCTGTTACCCTGACTTGGGTCCAAAATGATGAAGATGAACCATTTAAACAAATTCTTTGATCACTTAAAATAATGGTGTTGCTCACTAAAACATTTTTAATTTAATGGTGATAGTTATTGGTTATATTCTATTGAAGAATTGATGGCAGCACAGGTCACATAACACTGGCATCAGAGCGCATCTTTTGTAAATATGAACTCATATGACGGGGATGAGTCTCTTCTGGGGAGGGCAGCAGGAATTTCTTTTCAGGCATGTGACTTTGTGACTGCTAATTGGATTTCTTTCCCTTTTCAGGGTTATGAGGGTTCACTAATCAAGTTAACATCAAAGCAGGTGAGACGCATTACAGTCTGCTTTTTTACTGTTAGTTTTCATTGAATTTAAAAAACATTGTAAACGCACACAAATATTGCATTTAAATGATTTGAATTTTTTATAGCATTTGTTTATAAAATGTTTCTTTTGGTACGGTTTTAATGGGCCATTGATTTCTTCTACTCTTTTCCAGCCTGTTGGGTTTGTAACCTTCGATTGTCGCTCCGGTGCCGAAGCGGCAAAAAATGCATTAAACGTAAGAAACCAGTCATCTGTAAGCAATGGCTTGAATTATTGAAAATCTCTCAAGTGATGCTTGGCTGAATTCATATTTGGGGTAGTTTTTTCAAGTATATTTTAAAATTGTGCCTTAAACATGCACACAATAACGCAGACACATTCTGAAAAAGTGTTGCAATGAATTTGTTTGCTCATTTGATTTAAAATGAGGATGTTTTCCAGCAAAATCTAATTGACGTTTGTAGTAATAGTTCACAAAACTGTTGTTACAAGCCGAGTTGTTACAAAAATGTGTACATGTCGTCGTTGTGTTGAACATAAATCTAGATTTTTGTTATTTTTAACCAACATGTTTTTGCACCATTGACTACCGTAAGAGTCTATAGGGGTCAAAAGTGATCAAAATTCACGCATGCTTTAAATAAATGTTCAAAACAACAAGACGTATACAGGTTTGTAACGGCTCGAGGGCAAGCAAATGATGATTTTTATTTCGGCAGAACTGTCCAATTAAGAGTGTACATTGTATAATTATACACTCAATAGTTTTTTCCTCTCATCTTTAATGTGTATCGTCTATTACGTGTAAGTAACCACTAGCTTTGCTGTTCAATCACTAGTAGAAACATTCACCTGCATGTGTGCACCAGCTTAAGATGCACTGCACCGTTAACTAGGGCACAACCCATCCCTGTTGCTGTATCCTCCCCCTTTTGTCTCCAGGGGGTTCGATTTGACCCTGAAAACCCGCAGACCCTCCGGTTAGAGTTTGCTAAAGCCAACACGAAGATGGCAAAGAGTAAGCTGATGGGCACTCCGAATCCCACAAATATCCACCCAGCTCTAGGAGCTCACTTCATAGCACGGGACCCATGTAAGTTTACGGCCCACAGTAGTTCACACACAGCAAACAGACACACACAAACACACTGTAGCTGTGCATCTAGAGTAGAGTTTAGGATAACACAAAAATAACTAATCCACCTCCACATGCATGCGTCATTTGCAAACCTTTTCAGTTCTCTTCTAATACACTAAAATTCAAACGGTAGTACTTCATCTCATTTAACATCTCTGATTGTTTCTGTGAATTTTCTTGGAACAGAGGACACCACTAAGGTACCAGTAAAAAACCGTTGCTCAAGTAAATTAATTTCTCCCATTCGAAGAAGTGTTGATTTTTAGGCATGTTTGACATTGCGAGGTGGCCCTATGGTGATGGTTTGCTATGCCCCCTCAGATGACTTGACAGGTGCAGCGTTGATCCCGGCATCTCCTGAGGCCTGGTCTCCCTATCCTCTCTACACGCCGGAGCTCAGCCCTGGCCTGCCCCACACTGCTTTCACGTACCCGGCCGCAGCCGCAGCGGCCGCTGCTGCACTTCATGCACAGGTGAGACCAGATTCCTTGAATACATGTAGCTGCTAAAATTTGAGTTCCAATATATTATTGAAAATCATTTCTAGATGCATTGTGGCCCAGTCCAGTGTGTTGAATTTCATCAATCGAAACCACAGGAGGGATAAAGTCATCCAATTGGAATGTGAAAGACTGACAGCATAAAATGCCTACAATAATTGACAAAAATTCATGAAAATAACTTAATTTTCTAAATTAATTTACCAAATAATTTTGCTCGAGTGAGTACATGCTTTTCTTCAGTTAAAGTCTGAGATACAGAGCATCTCAACCTGCTGCTTGAGTGTTTTTTTTTTTTCGAATAAAACCCAAGTAGTTGTTCTACCAAATAACGCAAACCTTTAAATAGTTGAAATGGTGTCGTATTTTTTTTTTAGTTAGGCGTCTTGTAGAATGTTTTGAATTGCCACATTGCGGAATAAGCAATTCTTAATAACTTCTGATTTATGAGCAGGGTTTTATGGACAAGTTTGTTCTGTCTTTTCTGAGGGAAAGGTCTTATACATTTAAACTCTACAAATGCTTTTGTTGTTGATTATTTTGAAATGCAGTGATTCATCTTGAAGTACGTAGTGTTGGAGAGTGCGAGTGACTAATGCCCATAAGGCTCAAATGATGATCCTACATTAATGTCAACAGTTAGTTTAAAATTTTTTTTTACTTGGTTTTTGTTGATCCATTGGCAAATTAGAATATAGCATTTATTTTGAACAAAATGCTTGTACCTATTGGCACCGTCGTAACAAAATGAAATCCTGTACATGATGAGGTTGAAATTTGTGTTAAGGTTTTTGCTTTTAGTTTGTGAATGAAACTAATTATCAAGAAGAATAAAAAAATCTGTAATTTGCATTGTACAATAGACATGCTGGAATGTGAAGTATTCATAGAGAAATTGTCAGCTGTGACTGCTTGGATATCCTGCCGGTGAATTTTGAAGTTTTCATTGGCTCTGTCACATGGTTTCCTGAAAGGAAGTCTTATAGTCTGGCCTTTAGATTGCAAACTGTTGATAGATTTGTCAGGTGAATATAATGGAAGAAAGATGAAAATTCGTCTAATCTTTGAGCACTAATAAATGCAATGTACGGCTTGAACAATCTAAAAGTTGATTTTTTTTTTGGCAAACTAAATATATTTTTCTTTTTAGATGCGTTGGTATCCCTCCACTTCAGAGTCTTCCCAGCCTGGATGGAAATCACGGCAGTTCTGTTAGGTTCCCAGTAAGGTTTTACAACTTCTACTCTGTCCTATATAACATTCATGTATTTAACAATAACTCGTGTTGTGTGTCCTTTCAGGTGTGCAATAATCATTTCCCTCTTCAAATGGCGCCTTCCAGATTCTGTTAAAAAGCACTGCAGTTCATTTGAACTTTTGGTTTTTGGATGCATTTTGCAATGAAGATGAAATTGATTTGCATTTCCGACTGCACACGTTAGTAGACGTATAGATGGTACAATAGTCATAGGTTATTCTCATCAGATCAGTTTCCTTTTTTCGTATTGAATTTAAGATAGTTAGACCACTTTTTGTTCATTTATTCACTGCGTCTAAGGGATCGACAATCAGCAGACATTGAGCGTGTTAGTTTCAGCATGATGTGTAGCTCTGTGCATTGTAGTAAATGTCCTGCCGTTTTGGTAGGTCTAACATTTAGTCTTTGTCATTTGTTGCGTGGTCTTGGAATTTACTTATGTGAAAATGGTGGCCAACTCATGTTGTGATTGTAATCTCTAAAAAGACGCACCCCATTTTAGCGCAGGGTCTGACAACTTTGCAAAATTTGAGGAGGCAATCTCAATATAAGTGTATGTGGGGAGGGAAGAGTTTGTGCAATTAAATAAGTAATCTGTATAAGTTATTTAACTCTTTCTTTGTATTATGTGTTTCTGATTTTTGTATCTATGTCCTTTATGCCGGTTTCAGAGGTTAAGTTGTAATTTTCTTTGGTTTGACTGTGTCAGTGTGGCACAAAACTAACAATTTGGACAGCGGATTTGGCTGCTATTAAATTGCTGTTTCAAGTTAATACTCTGAAAGTAAAGATATGATACAATTGTGCATGTTTTTAATGTGGGCATAGTAATGGTCAACTCAGACTATGGAAATGTATTTGTAAAAAAGTGTTGGTGTAAAAAAACTATTGTATGATATAGTAATAAATGGGAATGCATTAAATGCCTTGTCTTTCATTGTCTGTCTACATAAAACATAACTGGTCTCATAATGACTCAAAACATTGGTAAGATCTTTTTAATATCTACTCTGAACTCAATTGGTTAGTTTAAAGTAAATAAAGGAAGAGACTGACATTCTTCCAAATAGCTTTTGGACCAAAAAAGAAAGTATTTTCCTCTCTTTAACATATGCAGGGTTCTACACAGATCAAACTCCAAGTACCAGATCAATGCTGCCCTCTGGAGGAAATCATGCAGCTTTAATATTGAGATTCGAAATGACAAGCAAAATGCAAATTTAAAGTGTCACATGTTCCAAATGTGTATAATAAAATGTTGAATACTTGGGATCAGTTGTGGTCTGCTTTAGAGAATCAGACTTGTAAGCAGAAGGTTGTGGGTTTGAATCCCAGTGCCAACAGACAATGACTGAAGTGTCCTTGAGCGAGACATCTTCCCCATCATCATATGCTGGGATAATTGGCAGCTGCATAATGAATAAATGTAAATGCATGCCAAAATGCCAAGAAGTGGCCCAGATCTATTTTGTTCTCCTGCATTTTACAAAATGTTATGAGTTCATTTTCTGCAAAGTATTTTGTTCACACAGTTGAAGTCAATAGGGTCCAAGAACTGTTAGGTTAAAGCATTCTTCCAAATATCTTTATATTCATCAGAATAAAGAAACGGCCTCCAGATTTAATTTTACATTTATTCATTTGGCAGACGCTTTTATCCAAAGACACTTATAAGTATGCAGTTGCCAGCAGATGATGATGGGAAAGATGTCTTGCTCAAGGACACTTCAGTCTTTGTCTGCTGGGGATTCAAACCCACAACCTTCTGCTTACAAGTCCAACTCTCTATCAACCAGAACACAACTGACCCACCATATTTAACCAGATTTAATAGTTAGAATTGGGATTGTAGTGTTTTTAATAGAAAACACAATAATGTGTAAAATCTAGTACTTTTGCTTCTTGTTTAAACATAATGTAGGCTATTTACATTTACATTTATTCATTTGGCAGACGCTTTTATACACTTATAAGTATGCAGTAGTCAATCATCACAGCAGGTGATGATGGGAAAGATGTCTTGATCTAGGACACTTCAGTCTTTGTCTGCTGGGGATTCAAACCCACAACCTTCTGCTTACAAGTCCAACTCTCTAACCACCAGATCACAACTGACCCAATGATGAGTCAATGATGGCTGATGTTTTATTAATCGGTCAACATACTTTTATATTTTATTTTCAAACTTATTTACCTATAGACTGTTATTGCCTATATGATGATATTCATGATACTGATTTATTAATTATCAAAAGTGGAATTACAAAATTATTCAAGCTGAAAGCCGAACCAACCCTGGAAAGACAGAAAAAGCAATAAACTTTCAAAGTTTTGAAATTTAGAGCCATTTTATGTTTGCATCTTCTACGTCAACATTCGGTTGTGTGTCATTATAAGAATTGAGCCAAAGTTTTGAGTTTTAAATGCGGACGTCTGCATGAAGTCCCCGCCCCTCATGAATAATCATTAGCCGTGACCCCTGACCTCTGATTGGTTTCTGATGGATAGAAGTGAATGTCGTTGCGTGGGTGCGTGACCCCGACACAGGTGTCTCAAATTAAGACAAGTTTACTGTGGAAAGGTTTAAGAGGACCGTGAGAGTCAACCTGAGTGTTGTTTTCTATAATTTACTTTGAAAGTCCCACCATGGCGTTTTCTCTGGTGAGTAACACTTCATTTCACCAGGCCTGTGTTTGTTTGCATTGTGCACATGTACACCATTAAATATGATTGGCATTACTGATGACTTAAAGATGAAATGCATGTCCCTATAGATTGTTTACACTGCTGACCAATAACCAAAATGTGCTTTCTCTCATTAATAGTTGTTTTAAATATGAATTGAGTTTTCCTGAAATTGCACAGTCCATGTGTCACTTTTGTTTTGCTAACTAATAAAATATACACAGACTCATCACACCTGGTTTGATGCATGACCTGACAGTTTGTCTTTGTTCCCACAGAGAGAAAATCCCAGACTTCTTAACTGCCTGGATTCAGACATCCCAGCCCTGTCCACATGCAGCAATGCAGACGCTTTCTGCAGGATGAACACGATGCTGGGCAATTCACTGGACCTCAGTGGGGTGTGCACAACACCCACTGCCAAGTGCAAGCGAGATCCTTTTCATGGTATATCTCACATTTACTTGCAATCACATGTGTTCACTTGACACGCTTCTATCGACAGCGACTTGCATTACATGCGCTAAACAATACGTTTGGTTTGGCGTATGTGCGGTCGAACCCCTACCTTGGCATTGCGAGCGCCACGCTCTAAGATTTCAGCTTTCCTGTAATCTCAGCGGTTGGAGTTTCAGAACGAGATTTGTGTATTTCTGCTTAAATGCATCGTAACAATCCACAACACTTACAAGAAATGCAGTATTGTCGTGATGGTTTCTCAACGACATGTATCGTTACATTCATCTCCTGCAGTGGCTTTCGCAACCTCCGCTTTGGCCCTGCATTCGAGCATCACACAGAATTGTTACAGCGCCTGTCATGCAATGTCATGCAGGCGCGACCGAGGATGCTGAATCAGGGCTGGAGCAAGCATTTGGATGCCATCCAGCTCAGCACGAGCAGCCCTCATTCTTCAGTAACTTAGCCAATAGCAACAGTCCTGCGATTCACTCCTCCATCAGTTAGCCTGCAGCTAGGAAACTCGCTCTCATTGCCACCTTAAACAGGAGTCTGAGTCAGAGGTGGGGGCGTGCTGTCTCTTTCCTGGAGAATTTGTCAGGAATGCTCGGTGGTGTGGCATCAGTGGAGGCCAGGGGCTGATGTCATTAACAAAGGGCTGTGAGGGCAGCAGCGCCTGGGTCACATGCAGGGTGGGTCATCTCTGCGGAGGGAGCTGCTCCCTTGCGTTTTAGATGGGCTGTTAGAGGCGATCTGTGATTAATCCGCGAGTTGATGCTTTCTCGAATCTGCATGCCTTTTATTCCCACAGCTAATGCCGAGTCACCCAATTGCGTGTGTTTTATTTCCGGACCTTAACAGATCGTCCCGACTCTGACCTGTCTGCGGTCCGGAGCAGGATGCTTTTCCCCAGCGGTGGCCAGGACTCATCCAGGGGTCTGTCTGATATCAATAACTGGGATCTGGGCCTACAGTCCCTCAGCCTGTCTGACTGGGAGAGACCGTGGAGCAGCCATGACACAGAACCATCTCCACATACCAGTGCTGGATCACGTGAGTAAAGTGTGATGGGATACATGTTTGTGACATTGTTTTCTTTAACTTCTATCCTAACTTATTTGTATTGCATGGGTGGGATAAGTTGCGTTTAAGTGTTTTGAATAGTTAGGTTAATCTATCTGCTTTATCAACTGATATTTCTCGTTAAGTCTACAGGCCTTTGCTAGCTTTAAGGAATAATAAGTGTTAAATTGTGTTAAGGTGGTAGTTCACCCTCAAAAAAAACTTTCATAAAGTGCCGTCTCTCAGGTTGTTCCAAACCTTTATGCAATTCTTAATTTGGTTGAGCACAAAGGCATTATTTGGAAGAAGGTTAGCTACTGGGGGATCATCGACTACCTTGGTTGAAAAAACGGAGGGCATTTCAGAACTGTTTGTTTTGCTTAATTCTTGTATCATAATTTTTTACCAAAAAAAAAGAAACTCTATTCTTCTATGATAGTCAAGGGTGTGCCAGTATTGTTATTGGCTAACATTCTTCCACATATCTGCCTTTGTTTAAAGAATTTATATGTTTGGAGCAACTTAACTTGAGAATTTGGTGACTCGTGGTTATGCTGTGGTTTTGTTGGTTTACTTTGTATTTCCTTTATTTATGCATGTTTCTCTTTTTTCCTTATGATGTTCAGTGCAAAGTGTTTTGGGAGGCACTCCCAGCCAACACTCAAACAAGCTACCAAGTTTCTCAGACTCCTCGTTTGGTGCCACAGACTTCCTAGAGAAGTTTCCGGGCATGGCTCGCTTAGGTTCTCAGTCGTTCCTGGACTCTCACTCTATAAGCCCAGTAGATTCTGAGACTAGCTGCTTCAGTTCTGGCTCAGATCACCTTTCAGAACTGCTGGTAAGGACCAATAGTCTTATATATGGTTAGTTTTCTTGTGCCTGTTTAGGACTGAATTCTAATGAAATTTGAGTGGGCTTTAAGGGAAACCTCAACTAAAAATCAATATTCTGTCATTTACTGTTAAATTGTTACAATCTGGTATACATTTTTGTGATTAATTTAGAAAAGAAAAATGTTAAAGGCTCTTTAACTACCCTTTAAATTTATTCTGATATTGTAGTGGCCAGAAATGTCAGTTGCTATAATTATTCCGATTGCTTTTTTCAAGAGTACAAATTAATACAGGTTTGCCACAGCTCGGGTGAGTAAATGAAATTTTCAGTTTTCATGGAGTATCCCTTTAACTGTAAAATCTATTCAGTTTGGTTCAATTAGTCAAATTAATTTACAAAGTGTAAATACAATGGTTTTCATGATTCGTTATTGTCTTATTGATCTTCGACCCCACACACAAACACCAACCTAACATGTTGTTGCTATGTGTTTTTTGTAATAAAGAACATTCCAATTCTTCCCTTTCTAGTCATCTCTGAGGATCTCGCCATCAGTGCCATTCCTTATGTCCAATATGCAAAGGGATCCTCTCAAGCTGTCTCTGGGCTCCCGTTTGGACCACAGCAGTTCTCCTCTCACTCCACCTCCCAGTGCCACTTCAAGTGGCGGTCTGTCCCACCGCTGGCCCGGTGCTTCCATCTGGCCTAACTGGGACCTGATGAAGACCCCTGAGAGCCCTTTTAGCATTGAAAGAGAGGCTTGGCTTCACAGACAGGCTGCATGTATGATCTGTTGTACACAGCCATTTTTTGGTGTTCTGTTCATGACTAACATGTAAACATTTGCTCAACAGCCATCAATGAAGCAACCTTCACATGGAGTGGACAGTTGCCACCCAGACACTACCAAACCCCTATCTACTCCTGCAAAGTGTTTTTAGGAGGAGTACCCTGGGACATTACTGAAGGTATGAGAAACATTTTTGCATGCGTGCATAAGTGTGTATCTGTTTGTGTAATGAATTTTCTGGTTGTCTCTCCAGCTGGGTTGATAAATACTTTCAAATGCTATGGCCCTCTGAGTGTGGAGTGGCCAGGTAAGGATGGCAAGCACCCTCGCTGCCCTCCGAAAGGTAATATGCCCAAAGGTAATGCTGAAAGGGTAGGATTCTTTATTTCATTACAGCACTGGGGCGAGACCGTGTGCTCCTGAGGTGTGGTGAAGGGCACAGGAACTTATGGTGGATAAAAGACTTCATACATCTGGTGCATTCTGGGAGTTAAGACTTGGCACAATATACACCTTGCACACTAGCTAGTTTTACACTTTAACTGTGACTCAGACAGTTTATCACTCTGATGCAAAATTTGAAGCCTGTTTTTAATTTAGTAGAGCACTAGAGGGCATCACTGTGTTTGTATTTGAAATGTCACTTGTGGACTAGTGATTCCAACATGAATTAAGAAATGTTTGTGTTTAGGTTATGTGTATTTGGTGTTTGATTCGGAGAAGTCTGTGCGTGCGCTGCTGCAGGACTGCACTGAGGACCTGCTCCATCCTGAGGGCTACAGCGAGTATTACTTCAAAATGTCCAGCAGAAGAATGCGATGCAAAGATGTATGTTTTACCCATTTTCATCACAGGAGTAACTCGAGGCCGGTAATATAGTCATTTTCAGGGTTGCCAGAGGTAATAGAATTGACCCAGTTATACTAAAACTAAGTGTAAATCTTTTTCAAATATTCTAGAGCATTTTTTTCCCCCACAACATTTCTTAATCTTTGTTTACTGCTATTTTTGTAAAGGTAAAATAAACTGAGTTGTTCCAGATCTGATAAACGCAAAGAATATTTGGATACGATGTTTGAAACCAATTCATTCTTGGACCCTTTTGACTGCAAAACCATAGTATAAAAAATGACTTCTGTTAAAGATAATTTGAAGAATCTTGTACTGTAAAAAGTTGTGTACTTTTGCTTATCATAGTGCTTTTCCTACTATGGTAGTCAATAGTGTCTATGAACTGTGTGGTTACAAGCATTTGTCAATTTTAATTGTTCCCTTGTATCCCATTAAGAGTGATTGCTGATTATTCTACCCATCTACAACCAGTAAAAACAAGTTGTTAATGAGATTATTCGGTTCAAAAACTGGATCTGGCACTCCTGGTTCATTTACATTTTAAAAACAAAAACATGGTATTCAACAAGTCTTTATTTTTTTTTTTTGTCCAAGTTTGCATGGTGGGTGTAAAAATGTGATCATAGACTTGAACATGTACATTTAATCACTCCAAAACTTTGTATTCTGGTCTTCAGGCACAGGTGATACCATGGGTGATTTCAGACAGTAACTTTGTGAGTTGCCCCTCTCAGAGACTGGACCCTAGAAACACTGTGTTTGTAGGGGCTCTACATGGTATGCTCAATGCTGAGGCCCTGGCCAGCATCATGAATGACTTGTTTGGAGGAGTTGTGTATGCTGGCATTGACACAGACAAGCACAAGTACCCAATTGGTGAGGCATATTAAAACTTTGCTACACTACTCTGTTTAGCAAAGTGCATGTACATGAATTCATTTTGCTACCCAACATGTTTTTTCCTTTAAACTAGGATCTGGACGTGTAACCTTTAATAATCAACGTAGTTACCTGAAAGCTGTGAGTGCTGCCTTTGTTGAGATAAAGACCCCCAAATTCACAAAGAAGGCAAGTGCTCTTTTCTTGCAGTCCTTTTTGAAGTTGTAAGTTTTGTTATTTGTATGCATTGCTAGCATTTAATATTGTTTTTACCTTTAGGTTCAGATTGACCCATACCTGGAGGATGCCATCTGTCAGTCATGCAGTCGTGAGCCTGGGCCATTCTTCTGCAGGGACAAGGTAAAGTTTATTCTGTGTTTGTCTCTTTTCTCTTCTGTAACGTTCTAAATGGCTTTATTTTCCCCATTCTTTAGACCTGCTTCAAATACTACTGTCGTTCCTGCTGGCATAGGCAGCATAGCATGGACATCCTCAGCAATCACCGCCCTCTGATGCGAAACCAGAAGAAGCGGGATTCCAACTGAAGCCAAGCATGGCAGCTCTGGTCGTCCATTGCGCCTGCTCGCCCAGGAGCATTGCTCTAGAGTTGGTCTCCCCACAAAAAAGCCCTTCCAGGAGTTGGGGCTTGGGGAAACACTGTAGAAAGTTCACTGTCGCACTTTCTTTTCAGTTTGGCTTGTTCACTTTGGCACTGTACACAGTGAGATGGGTTAGCTGGGGCCCATGGATGGGAAGACCCAGAGTTTTTGACTCAGTTGAGATTCAGGCCATGGTTGAAGGTTTTTTCTTTTTTCTTTAACATGGGTTGCTGTTTGTTTTGGTAAACATCATTCTAAAGTCTCATTGTTTAACAGATGGAAGCCATACAGTGCCTTTAAATTGTTTTCCCCCTCACACTAGCTACTTTTTCATGGCACTTTTTGCCAGTGTTTTTTACTTTTTTGAGACGCAACTACAAAGGCCAGATTTTCATCATGACATTTCGCAGTTTTAGTTTTCACAAATTTTTACATGAAACAGTTTTAAGGTATGGCATGGAAACGGTTGAATAGCAATCTACCTGGCGGCTTTTTAATTTTGCGTGTTTTTTTCCCTCCGCATTTTGGAGTATATTTGCCTTATCAGTGTTCTGTTTGGTAGAACAAGGTTTGTGCATAACTTTGCTAATAGCCAATCCAGACCATTTTCAGTGCGTGCCTCCACTAGGCATTGCTTTTACTGCGCTCAATCAGATTTCAAATCAACTTGTATTAATCCAAAATGAGAATGGCCATCGACTGCACGTAGTTTTATTGCACTTTTTAATTTGCACTTTGTAGAGGGGTAGGTTTTTAATCACTTGTATTATACATCAGCAGGTGTTGTGGGTGTGATCCCAAATGGCTGCTTGTTGAATTTAAAACCATAGACTTCCCTTGAATGTACCAAGAGCCTTAGCAGACTAAATGCAAATGTCACTTTATTCCATCCTCTGCTGTGTGTCTGAATGGATAACATAACTTTCAGATCTTAGATTGTATTTTGCATTCCATGCAAAGCCATTTCCAAAGCTCCTCAGTCATTCTACCTCATTGTTGTCTGCCAAGTTTGCTTAAATGGTGAAGTTCAATTTTTTGACTGTGCACAATAAAGGTGTTTAAGCATTAATCTGTGTTTTGTTATGGTTAAATGTGCAACTCTATTTATACAGTACTGATCAAATGTTTAGAACCGGTATGTAGTTTTTCAAATCAAAATGGATGTAAAAAGGATTGTTATAACCAAAAGTTAAACCTTAATTAAATCTTTAGTGAAATCCCTTTTGAAGAAAAGGTGTTTAAAGTCTCACCCTGATGTGCTGATTAAAGTACTCCGTTATTAGTGAAAGTGATGTGCATCCAAGCATCATGACCCATACTCAGAATTGAGCTCTGTTTTTAACCCATACAGGGTGATCACACAGCAGTAAACACACACCAAGTGTGAACACACACCCAGAGCAGTGGGCAGACATTTATGCCGCAGCACCTGAGGAGCAATTTGGGGTCTGGTGCTTGGAAGCCATGGTATTGCCGGTATGAGACTTGAACCTGCAACCCTAGGGTTAGGAGTTAGCTGTTCTTTAATAATCGAAGTTAACGGTTTCAAAACCACTTGGTTAAATTGGTCAGGAAAATACATGTTAGCTAAATATATTTTTTCCTACAAACCTAATTTCAGAGATTTAAGCATTGGTTTCAAAAGCATTGGGAGGGAAGCAATCACTTAAGGGTCCCAAAACTTTTGAAAGTCAGGGAACGTCATGGCCTAGTGGTTATGGAGTTTGACTTCTAACCCCAGGGTAGTGGGTTCAAATATTAGGCCAACGATAGTATGACTTGCCCTTAAGCAGGGCTCCGTACCCCAAACTGCTCCCCGGGCGCCGCAGAATAAATGGCTGCTCACTGCTCCAGGTGTGTGTTCACTGTTAGTGTGTGTTCACTACTGTGTGTGTGCACTATGAATGGATTACATGCAGATCACAAATTTCGAGTATGGGTCAATACACTCGTCTGTAGGAACATCACTTCACTTCAAACTTGGGTAAAGATTTAACATGACGTAAGATCTTATCATTTTTGCGATGTAAATGTGTTTTTAAATCATGTTCAATATCAAAGTAATTCTGTTTCTAAGATATTTAAAACACTATCATGACCTTAAGCTCCACTGTGGAGCTCTCTGACACGGCCTACACCAATGCTTCAGCATAATTAGTCACATGACATTTCTTGATCAGCTGATTGGTTAACAACACTTGAATCCGGAAGTCAATGTTTGCTAGCGGGTTTTAAAACTGCATAGTGTGACTCAACAGAAACAACAGTTTTAAAGACGACGGGACACAGAGCTTTCTTCAGATGTTATATAACTATATATTACTCAGTGTTCATAGTGAGACACCTACAACTAAGTTAACAGTAAGTTCATTCCTGTGCATAAAGTGTGGCCCCATTTATCTCTCCACACACACATTTACTCACACGTGGTCATATCAGTCAATTATCTGTGGTGTTTAAGAACATTTCTAAAACGAAAGAGCACTTTATGAACATATCTGATTTATTTTAAAGCTTTATTAATTGCTATTGTGCAAATCCGCTTGATTTATTTTTATTCAAATACTTAATATGTATAATGGTGGTACATCACAATATCCCTAAAAATTGTGCTTTTGATCTCATTATGTAAGTTTTTAGATTTGTTTGGGCTGAAAATGATCTTTCTGATCAAAACTTCTCTGTTTCACCTCATATTACTGTAATGGCAGTACAAAACAGGCACGCTGACATTACCGTAATGCTTGTAAAAGACCAAAAAAAGCTAATAAGTCAGTGCTATCTTAAACCTGTTGAGACGTTTTGAAGCTAAATAAGTTGTTCGTTAAATCAAGTCATATTCTGAATGAATCAGCAGTTTTGTTACTATGCTGAATACTCTATTGACTTTTATCATGTGTTTGTAAGAGTTTAACAGTAACATTATCTTTATTCTAATATGGGTCAATATGAAGACAAATATTTCGGTGACATTTTTTTGGGCCTTTGGATCTGGCTCAAAATCACACCAGGATCATAGGTGTGTGTTTGACTTGCTCCTGCATTGTATCTTATAAGATTCTTATACATCCCACTGAGTGCGTAAATGCCCGTTTACAAGATTCACGGGTTAGGATGACGTTTTATTCATGTCTGTCACTATCCGTTCTTTAGTTCTTTGAATCGAATGGCATTAAAATCATGTTGACATTAGAGGTGTGAACTTCAAGTGGGATATTCATTCACTGTTACTCGTGTGTTTAATCCCACACAGAATCTGTACCTGCAAAACATCACAGATTTCTTAAGAATTAAAGAATGATGCACAAAATAGATCATTTATGACTATAGAAGTAGGCTTATCACATTTCTTTATTTCTAACATTTTTAATAAAAAAAAATAAGGGCCGAAAATGTGATCAACGTCTACTTTTATGTACTTTCACTGCATTTAATGTACTGTAGGAAATAGAAGTCTTCTTGGTTTGTGAGTTAAATATTGTCAGTTTGATGATGTCAGACAAAGAATGCTGTAGTAACTTGAAAGTGTTTAACGAATTAGATATGTTTTATTTGTTATGTATACCAGGCAGCTCTGTATTGATAGAGAGGAAGAAAGAGAGAACCGGAAACAAGTCTGATATGTGGAAGTGTCTCCTTACACCCACTCCGACCCCTTGTATTTGTAAACTAAAGAACTTGCAGGGAATAAAGGGTTATGGGGTTAGAGTTCAGTTGTGCTTCTTTGAGAAAGCTACTCCCCAGAACTGAGGGTTGCATAATGATCGTGGGAAAGAAGGAGTGGCTTACACAAAAATCTGTCACTACTTTCCTCACTCCGACAATCTTGAGCCTAGGAAGCAAAATTCTATATGGAAAAGTGTAAACAAAGCTAACTCACAAAAGCATTATCTAGGTAGTTTGCATATATAAAACCTGTAACACATATAGGTAAATAGGTACTAGAATTCAATTTGGAATTTAAGTATCCCCCAATTTAAAAGATACTTTGTTTCTAACGTTAAGACTCAACGTATAAGACTCAAAACAGCAATGCTTTCGTTTTAACAAATATGTTTGCATCATTTAAATAAGGCTAGCATCAATCACATTTGTACCTGTGTTTTTTTGCATTACATTATTTAAAACCAAACCAAGCATCCCTACATTACAGTTTTATATTAGGGGTGCTCCCACCAATACGGAGCTACAATTTTTTGTCATGTTACTAGGCCGATACCAATGCCAGTACTGAAGCTTCAACTTTATACAACTGATATGTAAGCTTTTTTCAGATAAAGTAATATTATAGAGGCCTTTCTTATACTTTTGTTACATTTTTACAGTAAATATGTAATGATTGTACTGCAACTATTGTTTTAACAGAGTACTAAATGATTACAAAAAGGTATTCATTATACAGTACATTATAAATTTTCATATGCATTTACAAAGGTGTTGCAGTGCCAAAACATTTACACCCCACTGATCATGTACATTTACCACGCTTTGAGGTGATCAAAAGAGATCGGTTAGTAAAATCAGCAAAGTTTAGCGGGTACAGAAGGAGTCAAAGCATGTGATTATCGGCCGATGCCGATCTGGGGCCGATCGATCGGAGCATCCCAACACAATACAATTTTATACTCTGATGTATGAAGAAAAATGATACTTTAAGTTACCCTTTACCCTAAATGTCGTGACCCTGCCTTTAGGGTCAGAGTGAACAGTTGTTAAATAAAGCCCTCTCACAGAACAGGTGCAGCGACAGGTGCAGTGGGTTTTAACTTTTCCCTGTTTGCTTCTCTGACAGCCTCATAAGACACAGGTGCAGTGATTAGCCCCAAAATCTGATAACAGAGTTGTTAGTGGCCAAAACTATGTACCACAGCTGCTTTTTTATGGATCTTTACCTTGTTTGGACGTACCAGAATAAGCCATCTTGCACTTATTGGTAATAAAAGGACAATATTTTTCTACATTTTGGAACAAAAGTAAACCCATCAAATCTAAAAGAATGAAACCAATGTAATATCGGTTAAATCCCAAAGTATCCCGAGTATTTTTATTTCAGTGATAATTCAAGTATCTGTATTTAAAGCCAATGTATGTTCACCCAAAAACATTGATTGTCGTTTATCCACCCTCCTGTCATGTCACTTTCTTCTGATATTTTGAAGAATGTTGGGTAATTGACATGCATTCACTTGGATTGGTTTTGTCATAGAAGTAAATGAGTACCTCTGCTGTGCTCATTGGTTACAAAAAAAGTTGTGTGTAAAATAACCAGAGAATATAATGACACTGAGTCAATTTTCATTTATTACATTTTATCAATTTGATTTTCTTTTCTCTATTTATAAAGTATAAATGGTATCATACTTTGTACTCCCTTATATTTAATGTTTTGTTATTACCTTTAAAACTTAAGCACATTCAAGATACTTTTATTCCAAAATAAAAATGTGATGTAATTAGGTCTTAAAGGTAAAACATCTTGTTTTTTACTATACTGCATTTCATAAAACATATGCTTTATATTATGATGGATGCACAATTAAATGAAATGCATACCACTATTGTAAATTCATATTTACTAAAAAACAGCAAAGGTTCTTTCATATTCCACATGAGCACCCTCATGTAACGTGAACTGCATAACTGTTGAAAAAATCTCTGCTGATCTTCCTTTAATACCATCACTACATCTCTCTGATGTCTGCTGCACTGCACAGTGATCCAAAAGTAACATCTTCATCCTGTGAGAAATGAAGAGATTGGCAGATGGAGAGAAAGAGATGGTCAAAGAGGAAGTGAGAGAGAGGCAGAGAGCAGCAGAGATGTGGACAAGCATGCTGATGCTGATCTTCACATTCAAGGCAGTTGTCATGGAGACAGCACTACCTCCTGAGCCTGGCTGGTCTTTGTGATGTTTGTGTGAGAATGTATTGTGGTGAGTGTGTTTTACACACTATTATCCTGTTAGTGCTGTAGATTTGGTACCATGGTACACTTTGAATTGATAGAGGACAGTATTCAAACTTGGCTTGGAAGTTAATAGTCTGTGCACTGGCTGTTATTGAAGACTATCTGCGGTTGTGTTGGCTTATATAAAAGCTATTTGTAGCTCAGTGCAGCTGTGGCCTTTCATTATCATTACTGAGGCTAATACACCCAAGTCTCTTCATCCTATTGCAATTGGTGGAAAAATGGAATCATGTCATGTTGAAGTGTTTACGGAGTGTGTTTGGTGAGAAGGTTTTTGACAATTCAGTATCAAGGGTTTTTAATCAAAATCTGATACACACAAATTGATAATGTGTGTTTTTTAGCTTTGAATGGAATTTATGTCATCATTTACTCATTCTCATGTATGACTTTCTTTACTCTGAAGAACACAAAAGAAAATATTTTAAAGAAGGTTGGCACTCAAACAGTAACCGCACATTCACTCTTTTATAGACCAGCAAGTGAAGGTTACCAAGGTTCATGGGGAGATTATTTGGGTAAGAAAGAGAGTCATACAGGTTAGAAATGACATTTTCAGTCTTCTTTCGTTTCAAAAAAATATTACAATAAATTCCGTTTTATGTTATGTGCTATGTTGCCGTATGTAAACTTAAACAGTCTGCCTAGTTGTAAAGCCGAAAGTGAACAATAAAAAAAAAAGAAGTCAAGTCTCAAACGAGTCATCTTAAATTATAATTTCGGTTAATTTGAGCCTGCTACGTTTTCGAGGTTTTGATTGATCTTCCCGTGAAATGAGAGTTCTAGACAATTCAAAGCAGACTTAGACCTTTCAGATAAGAGTAATCTGACAGATGAATCTCCGAACAACTCATTTGAGAAGTGAAGTCAATCAAAAAGTAAGATGTGTTTTACACTTTGTAAGTACGTAAACTTAGACACTCCATAAATCAAAATAGGACATTTTAAAAATTACAAAATATTTACTCCTTAAAGAAAATAAATGGAAGAAGGGACACAGGACAAAGGGTGAAAAGAAATCTTGGCTGCCTAAAGAACTTCTCAGTGTCAGCGGTCCCCCGTTCATCAGGAGCTGTCTGTGGTTTGTCACGTTCCTCATAAGAAGCAAGGGAAAATATATGTGCATGTTTATCAACTCTAAAATATGTCAATTACATTTCTAAAATAACCACAAAGAAACAATCTGACCACACAGAATAGTTGGAACACGGAATCAACCACATCTTTATTAAATATGGTCAAATGTTTACTGGCTTTCACAGATGCCAAAAAATATGCAGATAGGCCTAACGGGGCCCAACCATTATGGATGTTTAAACTCGGTCACAACTTGGTAGAAGCAAAACGTCTTATACTTGAGCTGCCTAAGTAACAACTGACCGCAGTCAAAACATGTAACTGGACACCTTGGCTAAGCTTTCAGAAAATAGAAACCCACAATAATCTGTCAAAGAAAATGTCAGATGAATGTTTACTTGAAACAAAAATAATACTCTGAAACAGACTGTTTGCAAACAATACCTGAACACAAGACAGTGTTGCTATGGCGGCTTGGAGTCCATCGTGACTTGTGAACAGTATTACTTTAATACGTTTGTTTCATCAACATCTCAAAATCATATGATGAATAAGCTGGAGAACTATTGATAACTTTTCATTATTATCATGTCCAAACAGGCTTGCTTTAAAGCAGGCTTGCACTAAGCTCTTCGAAAACCAAATCTGTAGCTCTTTATTAGACTCACTATAGGCGGCAGAAGCCCCAGTGGTTTGGCATTCTATTACCAAAATGAGGATTAAGATTGACATATTCATCCCAATCTTTATATATTTTTTAATTATAAAAGACAAATGCAAAGAGGGAGAATGAATTGAGCAATATAACCATTGACTATCGTTACACTCTCGAGTTCTGCACTTCTGGAGTGCCGTATGTCATGAAAAAGTTCCAGATCTAGAGAGGAAAGAATGATGCTAGGGAAAACTGAGATCTTTGTTTTCACCTCAGAAGGGTTTGTGGTTTTGATGGTAGTACAGCGGACCCTGTTTGGCCCTGTGAAATGCTGAAACATAAAGCAGCTGCAGCTACTCAAGAACAACACATTTGTTTTTTTGTTTGACACTGAACCCTTAACCCTACTAGTAGGACTTAACTGGTCTGTTTGTCCATTTGAAATGATTGGCAACCTTATATATAGTGTTTTCTTTGCTAAAAACAGCAAAGAGAAAAATGTTTAAATAAACCTTGTTAAATGATATGTTAAAATGGGTTTGAATTTTGAAAGTCCCAGTGCATATGGCTCTTTTGTGTGAAGCTGTTGTTCAGCTTTTTCAATACATTTTGTTGACTATGAAGAAAGAAGACCAGACGGAAGGGTTAAAAGTATATGATTGTGAACAGAGGGGTTTGTGGTGGGCTGCTCTTTGCAAAAAAAGGCTATTAGTCTAGGTACACTCCTAAAAAAAACTTGCTTGACTCAACCTGAATATTCAGTATTTCCACATGGGGTCACTTTGCTCACAGCTGGACGGCGTCATCATTGTAGAATGTTTGTTTTGATTATTTTACATAAGGCTGACTAAATATTAATGAATTTACTGAAGGAGAGCGAAAGGACACAGGACCGTTTATTTGCTGTTATTTATAAGTTCAGTTCAAGCTCAGGGTCTGGTTGCATAAGGCAATTCTTTCATCATTTACTTCCCTCTTTTCATTTAAAACTTTATTTGCTTTCTTTGCTTATCAGAAAACAAAAGAAGATATTTTAAAGAAAGTTACTAACTGAACAGCAGTGGGGAATATTCACTTTGTATGGAAATGGACACAAGTAAATGCTTGCCCGCTACCATAATTCTTGAAAATATATTCTTTTGTGTTCTGCCGTGTAAAGAAAGTCATACAAATAACAAAATCTGCGTAAATTACTTCATTCTTTGGTAATCTATCACTAAAGTTGCTCTCCTTAGGTAAAATAAGTCCATATGTAGGGGAAAATATGAAAAATTGTAAATGAATTTGTCACTGTTTCACACCTGTATGGATTTCTTTCTTCTGATGAATACATAGTAAGATATTTGGACAAATCTTTGTTACCAAACTGTTTTAATCACTGTAAACTGTCTCTGTCTCACACCCAAATTGTCTATAGAAGGTCAAAATGTTAATGGTAGTCAAAAGTTCCAATAACTTTTTGTTGTCCTACAATCTTAAAAATATCTTATATTAAAATTATCAAAAAACATTCTTAGATAGGAATGTGCTTCAAAATCTAAAATTTTTAACACCTGGGGAACATGTAAGGAGAATTTAGAATTGAGGGGTCAGAGAAAGGTGTCAAAGAGAGACTGTAAAATGTAGGGTTTCATTACAAACGTCTCAATTTCATTGAAAATAGGGGGATATAGGCCTGTTTTTGGTTGATCTTTCTTTCTTCTTTCTCACTGTCTTCATATACTGGCACACTTCTGTATGTAGGACATGCAGTCAACAGATCATCAAGACCTCTGCTGCGTCTAAGCTTCATTGAAACCAAAACAATGTACGCAAACACACAACCAATTACATAAGCACAGCTGTGGAAAAATATGTTTTGTAAGCTTTATGTGCTCTGCGTTAAAATGTCGATTACTTGCAGAATAAGTGCTTGACCATGATCCTGTAGATAGACATTGAGGAGAAACATTACATCAGGAAGAGAATGATCAATTCGGTAGTATTGGGACACAAAGGGCCCTAAAGACAAAAACACATGACACCTAAAACTGAAGAGCCTTGCATAAAAGAAACATTATATAATTTAAACATTCACACAGCTCATAGGCTTAACACTCTATAATCCCCACACTCAAAATTCAGCAGAGGATCCAAAAATTAAGTATGACGTTGGATACAACACCAGTTTAAATTTAAACATCATTCATTGTAGGATGTAATGATTTTAAAAATGACTTGGCCTAAAATATACTTACATTTCTGTAAACATGACTCAATGCCATACAAATGGTTAAAGGAGCACCCATCAGTGAGTCAGCTTAAGAGGCATTAATCCTCTTTAAGATGCAAACATGACCTATAACCAACCAAAATCATTTAGTTGTAAACTATTTAAAAAGAAAAAAGTTTTTGGTGTTAATATTACAGAAAAAGAGTTAAAGAGATAAACGAAAACATTCAAGAAATATGTATTTTTGGACCCATTAAAGAGTCCAATGAAATGATCTAATCTGCAAAAAATTAACATCTGTATAATACACAAAGTACTTCATATTGTGTCCTAATTGTATCCTGATGATCTATGGAATGATGATAATTTATTCTTAAGAAACAGAAGAATGCCATGCAAATTAGATTTTTGTGTATTTGTGTATTGAGGAGATCCCTGTCCATGATTTATTTAACAGAGGGAAACTCGGACCATTAATGAACCGACATGTGGTGCATGTGTGTGTGTTTGTTTGTGTGTGTGGGTGCATGTGTGTGCGTGAGGGAGCCCTTTTTAATTTCCCCATGGTAGACTGTTAAGAACCAATGTCTGTGATCTGGGGGAGGCTAACTGTCAGTGGACCCCTTCTCTCCTTTTTACATTGATCCCGCACCTCTAGGGTTCACTCTGTCTTTCACTGAAGACCCTCTGAGGATCTCAGATTAGGTTATGTGATATCATCAAAGGTATTGCTTTTGCAATGCAAATATAGAGCATTGAAAACAAGAAGTGAAAATCTATCGTTGCAACACTGACCAAATACAGTACCTATTTATCCAACTACGTCTATGGCTTGCATATTTTATGCATACAAAAGTTTCACTAGACCTCTTCTGTTCAGGGTAGAACAGCAGGTGGGAGATGGAGTGATGTTGAATAAAAAGAAGACATTTTTTTTTGAATAATCTCAGTTTAGTTTTTCTTAACTTCATCTATCTAAAAATAGCTACAATAGGTATTGTTAAACCAATGTTAGATGATGATTTAAAGGCCCTGTCTCTTGATGGTATTATAAACCTTGAGGTAGAGACCATTGGAGACTCATATCTACTTATAAACACAATGCAACTGCACACATAAGATTAAACAATTTGACAAATAAGGAAAAAATATAAACTAATTAGAAAAATAAGTGAATAAATTCATTAAATAAATGAATAATATATGATAGATAAAATGCAATAAATGCATGCAAATAAGCAAATGTATTTGTAAATAATTGAGTAAATATATAATAGAATTAATTTAATTAATAATGGAAGGAAAAGACATGAAAAACATTGAACAATGCCAATAGTAAATGTGTAAAGATTCATTAAATCACTCAAATACTTTAAGATGTACATGATCCCTTTTAACACTAAATAAGCATTTTTATATTTTTGGACCATCAATGTAAGTTGTTTAATTGTGTGTTTGCAACAAACACTCAAATATTTTCAAATATATTCAAATATTTAAAAAAATATATTGTAGAAATGATCCTCAGAGGCAAAGAACTACAATCCAGCTTGGGAACTTCTAAGTTTAATAGAAAACAAGTCCAAGCAGAGGTGAGACTTTTTGTGTCAGTGGCACAAGTAGCTTTAACATAACGTGTATGCATTAGTTTGTATGCTTTGCTTATTCTTCTGTATATGAGTTAGTCTGTCAATGAATTTTGTTACCACATTGAACATCTACAGATAAATAGAAAAAAAGATGCTGGTTCTGAATAGGCAATGTCACGAGTATTTGCATTTCTTTTTAGAAATGTTTATTTATGCTGTTTTGGAAGTTTTAAACTTAAGTACATTGCTTAGATGATGTTCAGGGATTTATATTGTTGGTAAATTCTTGAGTGTGCCTGAATTTATGTTATGCATGTTCATGCTGTATGTTGTGAGTGCGTGTTTCTGTGATGCTCCAGTAACTGGGGCAGAACTGATTGCTGCTGATGGCTGTAGGCGCGTAAAGACCTACATTCACAGACACAGGAAGGAAGCAAAGAGAAAGAGGAAGCAGACAGAATTTCTTAATGTCCGTTGTCTACCACCACTGTTTTATTTCTCCTCCACTAGATGTCAACCAAACAATTTTTAAACAAAACACAGGAATGCTTCCTGTTAGAAAGAGAGGAATGAATGACAGATGAGATGAAGAGTGATAAAAACACACAACGCTTGGATGGGTCAATCACCATAGACAGGATCTGGCCCATCTGCTATGCTGATATCTGAGGGAATTATGCATGCAGATTGGCAACGCACCTTCATCACCACTTCTACGCCTTCAACCCCAAACGCGGTTCATGACGCATTTATGCCATCTTAGAGATGTAAAGATAAGATGAAAAGGAATGTGTTATGATGATTTAACACGTGAAACAGGAGGGTGGGGCATTCGAGTGACATTTGATGAAATAAGGAAAAGAAGGAAAGGGTTGTGATGCAAAACCTACTGGGCGAATTCAGGTTGATTAGGACACATTTTGACATTTGTCAATGTCATAATGTCACCAAGTCATTCTTAATTAGCCATTAATGTTTAATTACACACTAAAAGGAATCTTTTCAGGAATCTTTGTTTGTGCATATAAAATTAAATTAGCCATAAAAATAAAAATTAACCACTTATTCTCATTTTCAAAATAACATAAAACCTTTAATACAACAACTACTTATAATGTTAAATTTGTAAAAATATATAAAATTAAATATTCCATATATTTGAAGACTGTTTTCTCTTCTATGATTTATGATACATGGGTGGTCATTGTTACATTATATCTTACGAAACCTCGCAGCTTTATTTCAAATGTGTAACTGAAGTTAAAAAATCTCTATAATGTAAATTTAGTTTAGATGATTAGCCCTCATGTTCCCTGCTAATGTGTTGCATGACCCAATCTTTATGAATCTTTAGAAATTTTTACGAAATCACTTATGGTTGTTAAATATAATTGTTTTATGATGCATTGCCATGCTGGTTAAAAAATATATTTTTATTTAATTTTAAATAATTTATGCTTAATGACTAAATGTAAATGTCTCTTATTTAAAAAATGCCAATGATTGCTGTTTTTATAATAAAAAGTGAAAAGGTTGCGTTAACTTTCTCGTGTGTGTGTGTGTGTGTGTGTGTGTGTGTGTGTGTGTGTGTGTGTGTGTGTGTGTGTGTGTGTGTGTGTGTGTGTGTGTGCGCGCAAAGAGTAAAGTGCATTTTCTTACATGTTTCTAAACTAAGATTGTTTAGATTGAAAATTTGTCAATCTATATATTAAAGGCGTCACATTGCATCTCTAAGCGTACAAAGATGTTATGTAGGGCTTTGACAAGAAAGATGAGAAATAAGAAATAACATGTTCATATTTGCATTTTTAATATAAGAAAAAGTCTTGAAGATTTATGCTCAAGAGTGGCTTACTAATTTCTCATTAGTTTCAATTAAAAATTAATAAAAGTAAAAAAATCTGAAGACCATACATGTCAAACATGCACATGTGTCAAATTTTCAGCATCCATAGACGTTGCCAACGTTTCCAACCAACTTGATAACAGTAAACCCTATAGACTTGGCCAAAAACAGGCTGGTCAACTTAAACACTGCTTTCACAATTGCCCAACAATGTGTAATAAGGGTTAAGCAATCTTGTTACGGAAGTATAGTGCTAACTCATCAAAAGTTGCTGTTTCTTGAGTGAATTAGGCAAGAGTCTTTAAATTCTGTATTTAAAGTACATAGTGTGCAGGGGTTAGAAACAGATACTTTGTAGTCTGTACTCTTGAGTAGAGGGATGCTATATTTGTTACACTGTGAACCTAGGGATTTAATGATCCCAATCCAACTACCCATGAAACCGCACCTTATGAAATTCTCCATATGCCACTGCCCTGAGACGTGCTCTATTGGAAAGATCAGATAAACCAAGATGAATTTAATGTATAGGCAGAGATGGATGATGGAAAGACTGTTATGTCACACCATAGTGCTGTGCTTATATTTGGTGAAAGAGGCCTTCATTTCCTTTAAGTCTGGGAATATGACAAGATGTCTCGACAGGGCGGTTTGAAGCGACGTAAACGTTTGCATATAAAGATGTTGAAGAAAAGATCTGACAACAGATGGCCAAAGGGGGCATTGCTGGATGACTGTTGGCAGCTAGTCAGGTCTCCTCTGAGAAACTGTATTCAGTCAGAGGAGTGTGATAGACTTCAAACATGAGATTGAGAACTGTAGGCGATTCTGTACTGTCTAGTAAAGCTGAAGAGAGTGGGTTGGATGACTCATTCTGACCTAGTTTAAGTGCTAAGTGCGAAAAGGTGGAAGCATGCTAATGAAACATGATTTTTGATGACTACAAATTTAAATGAGTCTTTTTGCTAAAGTTATTAATAGATTTAAGTCGAGTGTCAACCGGATGACCAACTTGAGAAGTTGGGTACTGCAGTTTGTATCTTGTATTGTCTTATATTTTGATAGAGAGCTGTTTTGAATCGAATATTTGTCTGTAATGATCTTTAAATATTAAAATTTAGGTCTTAAATCCCTTTTTTTTTCATACGTTTTTATCTAACTAAACTGGTATCCTGCAGTGGCAAAGGAAACTACAAAACCCCTGGAATGTAGGAATGGCACCTCAAAACCTGTAATTAAATTCTTGCCTAGTCTCCACACATGCTGGTCTATTTTTGGGAATAGAGATTCTTGCCACATTTCCCCCTACAACTTAATGGGTTCAATAATTCTTCATGAATTAAATGATTGAGTAATTCTAATTCCCAATGTTACACTTATCGAGACGTCTAAGCTATGATGGTCCTGCACGTCAGATAGTTTTTACATTTACATTTACATTTAGTCATTTAGCAGACGCTTTTATCCAAAGCGACTTACAATAGTCGAGGAGACAATGAAGCGGTAAATAGCCGATACAACAATAGATGAACAAGTGCTACAACAATGCTATCGAGTTACACAGAGAGCGAAGTTACAAAAGGTTTCTTTTTTTTGTTTTTTTTTGATAGAGTGAGTAGTTAGAAAAGAAGTGAGTTAGTGAGTTAGGTGTAGCCGGAAAAGATGAGATTTTAGGAGTTTTTTAAAGATAGAGACCGAGTCTGACAAGCGTGAAGCCAGAGGCAGATCGTTCCACCATCGAGGAACTGAAGCAGAGAACGTTCGAGAGAGAGATTTCTTACCCTTTTGAGCTGGTACCACAAGTCTCAGCTCATTTGCGGAGCGCAGAGATCTTGAGGGCCTTAGTTAGTTACAACTATGAATCAATTGATGTGTCATTGGGTAAAGATGTCATTACTGCATACATTAATTTATGTTCCTTGGTAAAGGAGACATGGCCAATCTGTATTCTGAGGACCGAATTAAGTAGGATACCTAAAAATGAGACGATGGGTTTTCTTTGGCTTTACAAAAGGGAAATCTTTCCCAGAAATAGCTTGATGTATCGAATGTTTTTGCCACGTCTTTCTCTTTTCCTTTTAAAGTATTAATAGTATAAGGATCTTAAGAATGCAGTTTCGAGAGAGTTTGTGTTCTGCTTGAAATGAAGCTGATGTAATATATCTGGAATTTGGTTAAGGCTGTGTTGAAGCTGTGCTAGTGATACTGTGCACACATCTATGCATTAGGTGCAACATAAGTTAATACTACGCATTTGTTATCGATGCAAAGAATATGAAGCATTTGGATTATTTTTAGATTACATTATAGCGTTTACATCATTTTAAACTAAGCGGACAATTACTTCTGTTTCTTTAAAGTTAATGTAGCAGTGCACTTGTTGAGGAACATTTTAATTTCTGACAGCTTTCTAGGCTTAATATGAAACAATCCCACTTTAAAAATATAGATATTGTTATGCTAGATACTGCCAGAAATGCAAACTTTTAAGACTTTGACTACATATTTACAGTTATCTTGAACCACATTTAAAGAGTCACTATTGGCTTATTGTTTGCTCAACTCACTGTATCCTCAAGTGGAAAACTTTCATTTTCACTGACTGTTATTTGCCTTCAATAATATTTTTAAACAAATTCTTTTCTCTCGTAGGTAGAATTTTATATCTCCCTTGGTGATTCCTAGAGGATTTGGTCTTCAGCATCTGTAGAAACAAGTTCCAACAACCACAACAGAATTTAAGTCTCAAAACATTAGGCTCAGGGACTCACTTGGTGCCAAACAGATTTTCATGGAGAGTATATCAGTGTCAGATATAGAAGATGTTAAATCTTGAATGCTTCACAGCACTGTAAAAAGGAAATCTGCACTGGAATGTAGACTTTGGGGATGCCAGAATGAAAAGTGGTTGAAGCAGGTGCCCACACATGGCAGGGCAATTGGATGCTGATGCATGCATTCTTGCTGAGTAATGTATGAAGTACAGAACGTCTTCAGATATGACCACTGATGATTAGCATACAATATATACAAAGCGATAGTCAAAATATATTAGTACAAGTTTAGTGTAACACAAACAAGTGTGTTGTATAGTAATACAATTGAATGCAATACATAATTGCTATTTCCTACAACAAACTGTTGTTGTCAGTCTTTAACCACAGTGAAATGTCTTAAAAAACTTTTTTAAACAGTGAAATGGAGAGACCTTAAATCTATAAAAAGACAACAGTGGGTTTGTATACAATGACTAAGGCAATGACCTTGCTTCTGAAACTATACAATAGAGCTTTATACCTCCCACTGTGACAGAAGGACAAGGTGGTCAGATCTTTATCGCAGCGGGGTAACAAACATAAAATCTCATTCCGGCTTCATAATCACTTCTCATTGAATATCATTACGTTTAATGAACTTATGCTCTTTGGAACATTGAATCCCTCCCTTTATGTGCACATATAGTTTCAGGACTTTTGATCATGCCCAACTCGGGATTAGCAGGATATGATACGATTTCCAATATCACAGGCTATTTGGCTGAAAATGGAATAGGTCCAGGTACAAAAGCAGTGTTTAAAATGTTAGTTGCCCCTTATGGCAAGGCCTTAAACACTTATTCCTTGCACTTAGCCAATCCCTATAATACCCAAGAATACTAGAATGCATATTTATGTAAAACGCATAAATCAGAATCAGAATGAGCTTTATTGCCACACAATGATTTTATTATGGCTATAGAAGCATCCGGTACACAATATAGTGACAAGACAAGTGACAGAGGTTACTAAAAGGTAAAAAATTAAGTTAAACACACAATAATTGGATTGCAATTCATATGAAATTAGGGTTGTTAATGTGTTTGGTGCATCATTTTTCATAATTATTATGTGCATGGAAATCATGACACAACACAATGCATTAAACATCACATTACAAACATAACAAAACATTAAAGCTGTATTCACAATGCAATTTTGTAAAATGTCAAGTATGTGCAACAATGGTCAATAAAAGATCTGCTTGAATTGTAGACTTGTAAACTCATTTTTTGGAGCCGTCCCTCGGTCCATCAGTATGTCCCCATCTCTCCTCCCTCTGGCCTCCATGTGACAAGCAAAAGTGTTCTGCCCAATACGATTCCCATGGATCGAGTTACTGCCCCTCTCTCACCGCAGCGCCGCTGCTCCACTCACTCACTCGCTCGCTCGCTCCAGTCTCTCCCGGGCGGCCGGCGCACCGCTCCACAGATCCTCACGCAATCCGCGCTTCTCGTATCCATTCGCATCGACCTCGCTGTCCGAAGATGACCGTGATTTTCAAGGGGCCATCCACGAGCCTTTCCTCCTCCATCCGCGGAGAGTAGATCCGGAGCCGAGGAGAGAGAGTCAAGCATCTCTCTTCTCTCCCCATCATCTGCCACCGTCCTCCGGGCGACAAGCCGAAGACGCAACGACACCCAATCCGACTACACCCTTCCACCACGGGCTGCTTTTTCCTCCAACACCGGTGTAGAGGGGATACCCTGGAAGTGTGGTTCATTTGTCCTGCATAAAGATGGATAATATAAACGTGGAGTCCGTGGAGAAGGAGTGCGGAGCGCTTGGGGGATTGTTCCAGGCGATTGTCAATGACATGAAGGTGAGATGTTTGGGGGTTTGGTGCCCGTTTGGGGGTTTGGTGCCCATTTGGGGGTTTGGTGCCCATTTAAATCGTGTGTTCTTCACGGACGTGACCTGCATGCAGATGATGGAGGTGTCAACCCTGCATCCCTCTGTGCCTGTGAGAGGGTACCCACATTCTGGTACCCACAGATGCCACACCATGGCATTCCATATCATGGCATCCAATGTAGTGGAACATCAGATCATTGTGTTCCGGAATCATTCCTCTCCGGGTTGGGTTAACACCACATGCATGATGTGGGATACACTGTATCCACACTGGAATGCTGTGTGTGATGAGGAAATGGAGGGCAGGGGGGTACACACAATGGGAAGCAGAAGAACCGCTGCTGAATAAGCAGATGCGGCCGTGCACCATTCCCAGAGATTCCAGGGCTCTTTTACATCACTGGGACCATGGGAAGGGAATGGTTGTGGGAAAAACAATGGAGGTTATTGATCATGTTTCATCGTATAAGAGAACTGGTCTGCGTTTTCATTTATTGCCAATGAGATTCAGACACGACTTGCTCTCCAGGGAGGCTTTCAGGCTGCTGGTCAATGTTACAGCAGTTCACAGCATTCGTGATAAACCAGCACACCCCATCTGTATCTGATCTCTGCTCTTTGACAGGCTAACACGCATATCTCCTCTCATTTATAATTGAACCTCGTTTTCTCCTGCATGTGCATGGACACAGGTTCCATTTGCTTCCATTGCATTAAAAGGGTTATCGCAAGATATGGGTCAGCTTGCGTGCATGTGCGTCGAGGGATCGAGTGGACTGTGGGGTTGATATGAGGGGTCGATGCTTTCTGCCCTAGAGCACCTCATGTTTGTGTGTGGTGCTCAGTTTGGCGCAGTTCTGTCATACATGTTGGCCGACAAGGATCCCGGCTTCACCTTTGAGATGATTTTGGTGGTGTGCTGTTCCTGGCCTTGACCTTGTTGATGCATGGATGCAGGGCGGGATGTTGTTAAATCTCTGTTTCTTTTCTTCCTTTCAAAATTGGATTCGTATTACGCCTCCAGTAAAAAGTTTCTGGCCTGCTGAGGGAAATTGTTCTCATTATTTAAAAAACACTTTTGATCTTTAATTGTAGTGACACTATTCAGTGTTGTGAACTGTTCATTTTGACTTCAAATAGAGTTAATTTAAATCTATGACAATAGATTAAATTGTCATCAATTCTGAGTTGGACCAAACACACACGGGTCCAGTGTTAAATTGAACTCTTAAGAGTTATATACCACTGCAAAATGTATTGTGTGTGCCTATATAGGAAAATTGTTGCAAAAATTCATGTTTTTCATGCTAAAAGTTGTGAAATGGACGACTTTTACAGAAGAAACATTGACATTATAAAGAACGAGGAGCCAATAAGAGCTCGGAATAGACAGGGACTTCCACATTCTTTAAAGGCATACCAGGGTGGGACCTTAAGAAGCTGCTTGATAAAATGACAATACAGAATTTTTGTAAACCCGAGTCAAAAGATTATTACACTGGAAATTATCAAATATAACACGTTTTATTTAATTAAATATCTTTCTAAAATGTAAAGGGTCCCAAATCTATTATCAATGAAGATGTTCAAGCCCCGAGATTTAAAACCTTCGAATGTGTATGCCTTTGCATGTCTTTGTTTGTGGGTTGTAGGCTGCCTGTGGGCATGCCATCTCGCTTGTCATATGTGTCTTATCACCAGAATATCAGCTGGATCTTCTTTGTTCTATATCTGAAACCCCACTAGTGGTGAAATGAAGACTTTAAGAAGGGACCTAAATCTCCACCTTAATCAAAATTATAATTTCAACTCCCTGTTAAATTCGCATGTTATTACAAACTCTGCGACCCAATGTTTGCTTGTTCAAAACTAGCCTTTACAAAATCCTGAACTGTACATTAATTATTACTGAAGTTCTACCAATGATACTGTAGAAACATCAGAATAATTGAACATGTTGAAACATATGCGCAATGTAAACACTTTGAATCCAGTGTCAGTTTGGTTTGGCTGGTTAGATGTTACAGTGTGTTTTTCAGTCTGCGTCCCTTGTGCCTGGGTCTTGGGAGGGCATTGTTATAAAAAGGTTTTATGAGAATGGCCCTGGAATATGGGGGTTGGGGGATTGGATTAGAAAGGGTCAGGGAGAAATGGATGGAGAGGTGGGGTGGTTGTCATTTTTAGGCCCACATTCTTACCTCCCCCCCTTTTAGGCGAGAGAGAGAGAGCCGGAGAGAGGGACACCAGCATTAGACATGATGATGACATGAGCACACATATGTCTGATGTATGTGACTGCTGTTTACATTTACATACCTCACCATGAGATGAGCATACCAGCCTGTAGGTGAAAGACAGGAATCTTTATCTAAAGATTTTGAGATAGATATTTTTTCTCTTTGTTTAAAGGATAGTTCACTTAAAATGAAAATTCATTGTTTAATCACCCTCTTGTCATTCTAAACATGTCTTTTTTCAGAGAACACAAAAGAAGATGTTGGGCTACCAAACAGCATCAGCACACATTAACAACTATTGAAAAAACTATTGCAAGTGAATGAGTACTGTCACTGTTCAGTAACCAACATTCTTCAACATATCTTCTTTTGTTCTGCAGAGGAAAGAAAATCATACAGGTTTGAAATGACAAGATGCTGATTAATCATGAATTTTCATTCATTACTTAAATAGGTGGAACCTGTTTTTCTAACTAATTCTAAAGGGAAATCCTTTAATTCTGACTGATGAAATACAGTGTTTGAAATTCTAAAGTGAAGCCATGTTTACATTAGCCGACCCGGAATATGTTACGTCTGTGTTGCTTTGATAGCTTGATTTTTCTAATTAATTTTTTCAATTAATTGTATGATCATCTTATATGATAGCTCACCATAAAGTGAAGGTTCACGAAATCAACACGTGTTATTTACTCACTCTCTTATCATTTAAACCTGTATAACCTTTTTCTGCTTTACAAAAAAATTGTGACTGAAAAAGGGGTGGCACTAGAGTTGCACAACAGACTCGAAAGATGAATCAGGATTACGTTTAAGGGTAAAAAAATACAAAATTAAATAACAGTTTTCCGTTTTTTTTCTTTTCTGTGCATTTTGGCAGTATGATTGCGCACTTAATGCAGTGATGATTCAAAGATTATAAAATTGATAAGTTGACATGTGCATTAGTTACTCGTTTTGGATTTTTTACTAACAACATATCTCCAATAATAATTTGTTATTTACATTATATTATATAGTTTTGGATGTTTTGAATATATCATGCAGCTGCAAGGTAGAGAGTTATAAGTGTTTCCACATTTTGAATGTAAAATCCACTAATGGACATCTATTGTATTTACAATATTAAGGCGAATAATCAACGATTTAGATTTTATCATAACGGTGCAGCCCTAGGCGGCATCCATTCCCTTCAAGTGTATGGACACAAAACCTGTATGCCAGTTAACAACATTCCTCCAACTGTTTTGTGTTTTGCGGGAGGAAGAGTCATACAGGTTTAAATGACAAGAGAGTGAAAAAATAAAGACAGATGGTTACTTTAATGTAAAGTTACCCTGACTTTTTGGATGCCATTGATCAAACCCTGTTGTACACTTGCCTGTGTATGTATATATATATATATATATATATATATATATATATATATATATATATATATATATATATATATATATATATATATATATATATATATATATATATATATATATATATATATATATATATATATATATATACACACACACATATATGTATGTATATATATATATATATTTTTTTTTTAAGGGCACCGCTGAGACAACAGTGTAAGGTTTTTGTGGCATCTAAATGAGCATGTTTTCACTTGCCTCTTGTTAAGCTTGTTAAAGATGAATCAACTGGTTTTGAATTAAGTGCTTTTCATTGGCATTGTGCCAGCACCACTCAGGGCATCTCTGTTGGGCTTGTCAAACGTATCTCATCCATGTCTGCTGACATGAGTAAAATCTCACAAAGTGATGAGTATGGATAAGCAGTAAAATAATGTCCAATTAATGTTTCAGCTATCAGGTACAAAGCGGGGGGTTTTGCTATTGGGTATGTTGTCATGCACGCCGAGTAGACGGGGTAAATCGAAGGATTGTGGGTTTGATCTCCATCTGGGAGGCTTTGAGCTCCTGAGCCCAAAGCAGAATATGTATCAACCTAAGGCTAATTTTATTTTTAAAGCTCCATCTTTCCCACCTGGGTTGCCAAACAAGACTTTCCAAATTCAGCGCCAATTTAGGGTCCCAGGAGAAGCTTTGAGAGTGTAATCCTACTATCACCATTGTGCCATTAGGCAAGGTAAATCTTAAAACCCTTCTTGATGTTAGTATACTTTTAATGGCTTTGGACAGAAAGTGTCTTTAAATGACAGTTATTAGATTTTATTTCCTCTTTGCAAGGGGTCTAGACATAAATGATTGTGTTTTTCACTTAAGAAAGCCAAGACGGATATCGTTGTGCACAAGGGCACCTGTCCTTTAAGGCCTGATGACAACCCTGCCATTAAAGATCCACCATTTTTCTCAACAGTAGTCAATCACAGTAACCTCCTTCCCTTTCGGTTGCACACTACTGAGGGATATGCGACATCTAGTATCTCTGAGTGGTTTTTGTCATATATCTTTCAATCAGACTAAGCACCATTTCTGTTTATTGACTGTGAGGAAGAAAGTGAGGTTTAGGGGGAACGTGTTAGAGGTGTTAAAGCTCTAGATGTTTGTATTTATATATACCTTTGCTCACATTTGTATATTTACATGTCTAATCAAAATAGAGAAAAGGAAACAACTGATGATTGCATATTAGACAAGGAAGAGGAAGCAAAAGGATAAAATAAGGAAATGAAAATCAGCTGCTCAAAGGAAAACAGAATGAGTCAATGAATAAGAGAGATAGATAGATGTATGCAAGGAGAACAAGCATGGCACTCAAATAGATTTTTATTATGCACCAATGCATGACTTCAGACTCCTGTGGTAAATGTCAGAAGTTGAAATGATCTGTCTCTTTCATTCATTCATCGGCACCAAAGTCTTCTGTGTACGGTATTGAGTGCCCGACAGCTTTGAACAAACTGGCAGTTTGTGTCCTCTGCCCACAAAGGCACAAAGCCAATCAGTGCCGCTTCAAAGGAGCCCAGCGGAAGCAGAGCAGCCAATCACATTTCATGGATTCCACTAGCCCCTCGATGTCTGGTCTCTGAATGTGTGCGTGCCTTCATCCCCCATTCATTTCTCAATCTGCCCATTGTACGAGTGGAGGGGGCATTCGGAAGAGAGATTGACTTATCAAGAGCCTATTAAGGTCCCCAGGTTTTGGAAGAGACCTTTCATTAGTTATAGCTGAAAGAGAAAACTTTGAGAGAATGATTTAAAAAAGAACATATTTTAAAAAAGCACCTGTTTCAAACCCAGGTCCTACATGAACTATTTGTTTTTACTAGGTGTTTTAATGCACCAAACTGCTTTGCTTATAAATGTATTCTCTGTTTCATTTACATCCTGTTACAGTCAGTGTTATTCAAGGTTGCTACAGTCTTTAAGGGATCTGTTGTGTTACATAGTTATAGATATTTGATTCTCACAATAGCGCAAACATGTTTGTTTAAGAACAGACCATATTAGATTTCAAGGCATAGTTCACCCAAAAATTACAATTCTGCAATCTTTTATTTGCCCTACTGTTGCTCTTGTGCTGAGACAAAAAGTATTTTGAAAAATGTTTATGGGCTTTTTATGCCACAGAAAGGAGATCAGTCAGGGCCAGTGTGATTTGGTAACCAATATTCTTCAAAATATCTTTTGTGTTCTGCACAGGAAAGTCAATGCAGACAGGGGAGTAAATTAAATAGTTAATTTGATATCTTCCAAGCTGAACGTCCATGTCATCAGCATCTGGCTGAAAGCAACACATTGTGTAGATTTATTTAATGCAGTTTTGTTACTTTGTACACTTGTACTCAAGATATAGCATTTGTGATTTTCAATATTGAATTTAGAGCTTTCAAAAACAAACACATAAAATTATTGGACATTATTGGACGAGTTTGTGCATTGTAATACTTGTCTTTATATATCAGATTCTTTGTTTGAATAGAAATTGTAATGGTCTAATGCATTGCCACTTTTGTCTTCTGCAGTCTCTAGTAAGAGCAGTCGGGGAGAAACAAGATATTAAACCAGTCACGAGCTTTTCATTTTAGTAGCATAATACAACTGAGTCATTTGAACTTTGACACAATGTCTCTTTAAGCTTTTAGTGGCTCTTCAATGGAATTCCATTAGCAAGAAAGATGCCAGAGAGGCTAAGTAAGAACAGGAACGGGAAAATCATTTTTTTCTTTAGTCTTCTACAGACTGTTGTGGGCAGCTGGAGTAATGATTTGGCTTTGTTGGCATCTTTGTGTCACTTAAACTTTGGTGTAGAAATGGTAGACAGAGTTTCTGCAGCCTTGATAAGAATGGCGCTAGCAATACAAAGGTCATGGGTTAGATTCCCCCAAAACATAACGCCTCTTTAAATAAAGAATCTTCCAAAAGTAATGCATGTACAATGTTTTGTTCTTAACAGAGATAATATGGTCATGAATCTGTGCATTCATTTAGGGATCATTGACATTGACAGAGCTCAAATTGACCATGGGAGTTTTTGTTTTCCGAAGGCATTGAGCTGACCTTTACAAGTGCCATCATCATAATCAATTGAATTTAATCCTCGCCACATTATCAAGGCTCTAGGTTTGTTTGCCCTGGAGACCTCTAAAAACCAAATTGGGTAACAATTGACAGAAACTGCACAGATCCAATGAGAGTAAACAGTGGAGTGACTGATCAATACTCCATCGTGCCGTGGATTCACCTGCCATGAGCAATAAGCTTCTCACATATCCTCAATAAATATGTTTGGTATTGCCATAATTGAATTGGAGTGTCTATACAGCTGGTATACGCACTGTTATCATGTTTTATGGAGGTGGTCCAACATCTGCCAGCAGTGGTACCGTTGACAAACCTTGCTGTATTTGATGGAATGAACGACGTGACTTTGGCTTTTATCCTCTGCCAGGGTTCTGTCTGTGTTCGGGCCTTGTTAAATTCCACCTTTAATGTAGTTTTCCACTTGGTTTGGCAAAACTGAAAACGGCCTGCTTGTTTTGGAGATACTTATCCAATTGTTTGCGGATCACTTGGCGAGGTCAAAAGGAAAGGGATATAAAGATGGATAACTTGGAATCAGCAAGCCGACAGTATTTGTGTAATCAGAATCACGGCTCTGGATTTGGATTAGCCCAGGGAATATGTTAATGTTCTGGGATGGATGAAAGAGGCGTGTCATGCACCTTATCACTCTCGCACAAGACCCCCTGAAAATGGTGAACCCTAGTCCCGTGCAGCAGATTAGAGCACTTCAGACAGAGCAGGGATCCCTCCGGGAACAACGCCATGAGATTTCACAGCAAATTAGCAGACATCAAACAAGCAGGACGAGACGCCAGATCAAAGTACAGACACTCACCATCTTTGTCAGTGTACCCGTGGCTTTTGTATTGTCAGTATTGAGACTGCATGCATGTGCCATCATCAACTCTTTCTTTTTTGCCTGGTTACTTTATACTTTTTATATTTTTATATTCCGCGGTTTATTTCTGTGTCCATGTGACCGTGCCTTTTCTCTTGATCTTGACATCATGCTTGTTTCGTGTGTGAGATGACATGGGGTTTGGGGTAATGTGTAGGTGTATTAGGTAGGGGAGGGTTTTCTTTCAGCTGCTGAGCACAAGCCTGACCTCCAGCCATGCTCTCAAGTACGGCTAATTTCACCTCTTGACACACAGCGGCACTGAATCTGCTCAGCTCAAATCCCCATCCAGTGTAGCATTCTTGAGACTGAAAAGACAGCTGTGGCTGATGAGATTGTGTTGCCAATAGGGCTGAAATTTTATAACTTGCATAAACATTTCCCTATTTATGCAATTGAACAGAATCTTTATAAATATTTGAATAGTTCAACATGCAGTGATTCCAAAAATCAAATTGCACTTAGAAACAGGATGAATCAATATAGGTCCCAGGGCTTCTATCATGGGTGATATTATTTTGTTAGTTAACCTCTTAATAAGCACTTCATAATTGCACAATTTCTAAAAACAAATTTCTAACATAAGTTTTGAGTCTTTTAAACATTAAAACATGGCCTGCTGTCCACGTGAAGGGGTTAAAATATCTAGCTGGAATAAAATTCACTATGTCATAAGTAATATAAATAATAGGGATGCTCTGTTACATCAGCCTGATGTAAGTATTAGCCAACAATTGTTTACTCTAAAATTTACGAATATATTTTACAGATCATTTTATTTTGTAATAAATCAATACTTTTGGATAAATTCTAATACAAATATTTTTGTTACTTTGATTTACTTAATTTTTTTTTACTCAAATATACGCAACATTTAAACAGTATATTTTCTTAATTTCAAAGCTTTTAAATGTACTATGTACTACATTTTTTGAGTGTATATATCAGTTATGTAATGTACCATAATATCATGTACAGCTGGTTTGAAACAATTTCAATTGTAAAGTGCTATATTAATAAATATATATATTTTATATATATATATTATATAAACTTGAGGCATCAGAATCTGTTTCTGCCTTGACGAAAATTTTTTACTCCGTTTCGGTTCCAAAAATCCTGATTGAAGCTTACCTAATAAACATTTAGATGAAACCATTATTTTTTCATTGCATCTTAAAATATATATATATATAATTTATATATTTGTGTATGGACATGTTTGAGGTGTAGTAAAAATAGTAGTACAGCTCAAGATGACAGTCATGAGATTGTGTGTACCAGTGGTCATGCTTGTTAGTTGCTGCTCAGCTAGTGTGATACTGTTTTGCCTACAGCCTCTTTTATACAGACTGAACACGCAAGCTGGGTTTCCATGGCAACAAAGCAATGAGACTTACACGACTTGTCCCCTTATCGCCAACATTCCTCCTGTAGCCCCAGGGCAATCCAACCCCCCAAATTGTTCACATCCATGCCAACACAAACATTATATATGTAAAGCCTTATAGTGATATATTCCTATTTGTGCTTTCATTGCACAGTTTACTTTCACCTATGTTTTATTATCACAGATGTTTTTTTCAATTGTACATTAAACCGATTCTCACAAAAGCACACAAACAGCCCAGAACAAACTTTCAGCTTACCTTGTGTCTTTGTTTTTTTTGTAGTGCTCATATCCTGTGTGGGAAGACTTCAGTGCCAAGGCCACCAAGCTGCACTCTCAACTCCGGTAAATTCTGCATCCGCCGCACATCCACACCTGTTCTTATAAAAATATGTTTTATTGAATACTGACAAAAGAGTCATCAAATTTATCATGTTTGCTTTGTGCTTTTCAGGACAACTGTCCTGGCGGCAGTGGCCTTTTTGGATGCTTTTCAGAAGGTGGCAGATATGGCAACCAACACAAGAGGTAGGCATGGCTTTTGATCGTGTGGGTGTGGCTGTAAGGGTGTCTGCTTTCCATCCAGCATGTGAAGATGTGTATTTCACAGTACGAGGTTATATGCACAGCAGGAAACTGGACTGGAGAGTGAGAGATATGCCTCAAGTGTCCAAAATTGAGGATTATAGCTACAGCCCCACAGGATTTAATGTCCTCATTTGGCAAGCAAGTGTGATGCATCAGTGTTGAACGTAGAGTTCAGAACAAAATAAAATTCTGTCGAGAATAACTTGCTGTTAATCGCAAATCTTTATAAATGTCTTAGTTCAGACCAACAAAGAATACAGATATTTGAATATATATAGTTCTTGCCCCTAGAACTTTTTGTTGTGCTACATTCTTCAAAATATCCTTTTTTGTCCTTTTTTCTTCTTATTCTTGTTTACATTCTTCAGAGAAAAGAAAAAAGATTTTTTTGCCTTGAACCTACATCACTCTAACAAAATCAAATCATACTAAAAGACTGTATGTGTTTATTCAAAATGTCCTCCTCGTCAATAGTTTTGAAGTGCAGTGATGCACACGTGACACTAGTTGGGTATTGCTGGGTCCAGACATAATCTGATTAATTTTTCTGCACAGATTTTGTGGAATTGTGACGAATAGCTTAACACATACAGTAGTAAAATGTGTCAAACCGAGCTGAAAGTACTACTGACGGTCGAATGCATTATCACATTATAAAAATATTTCACATGGGTGGGCGGGTGTGAATTACAGACATTTGCAAAGCACAAGACGTACATTCTGCATGGGTCTGGTCATAATACTCGTTTATAAAGATCTACAACTCTATCATGCATTTCTCAAATATTGAAACAACCAATTGAGTGCAATCAAAAACATTGCGGTAAAGCAGAGTAAAGGGGCTGATGATGTGATGAATTGCCTGCAATGCATTAAAAATACAACAAAGACATGGCTCAGTGTTGGGATATTTGACAGAGCAAAGATCCAATGGAGAATCTAAACAATAAACTTCTATCAATAAAATTATATACATTTACATTTATTAAGCTGTCGCCGTGAACTTTCTTGGACCACGTTCTTTATAATTCTATTAGTTTAGTGAATTTTTTTTCATTTGTCTTGTGTATTGAATTTTTTTTCATGTATCTTGTCTAGTGGGGTGCCTGAGGTAAAGAATGTGTTTGATGGAGAATGATGACCTGTGTTTGTGTGTGTGTGGGCATGTTGTGTATTTAATGAGCTGACGGTGCTGGAAGCTTCTTATATGACTTGTAAAAGCAGCGATGATTGCATCCCCGCCCCATGTGACCCATAGGAGACTGTTTTACATGAAGACTGTTGGGGTACAAAGAGAAAAAGCTTGAAGAGAAATTGGGAACACAAGAGTCTTAGATGACTGATTATTAGTGGTTTCATCTGGTTTATCTACAGTAAATACAGTGATGTTATGTTTAGTGTA
>CM065674.1:1433978-1466478 GCA_033220385.1 Triplophysa yarkandensis
CACACGTGTGGTGTTTATCAAATGGAAGAAAGTCATCACATCGCCACAAAATGACGCCAGGATGACGTTAATACTGAATGACGTCAACTCAAACATGTGACATACAGACGATCAATAAACACACACAATGTGATATCACAGAATAAAACACAAACACATTTGCTCTCTTCCTCTCGGTGATCCAATATACTGATGAATACAATAAGAAACATACACATATCAACATTTAATAATCCGGGTTCTGTTTGCTTCAAGAAAAAACTAAAAACAAAATGAGGTGATAGTTTAAGATCGAGAGCTCTAGAAAACATCTAAAAAGAGCTGTTGTACATCATTCTAAATCACATGTTCCAGACTTCTCCTAGAGGTCCATATGACATCCGACAGCAGACGTCTCAAGGATGTCTTACAGATAAGCAAGAAACGCCTGCCAGATGTATGTATAACGGTATATTGGCTTCAAATTCAAGCTCTGAGTCCCTTTTCTATTTAATAGCTTTATACAATTATAAAATAAACATCAAATGGGTTTACACTTTCTCCTTCAATCAGTTTCTTTTAGTGTGATGCTTTCATGATGTCAGTTAGTTCAGATTCATCCAGAATGTTCAGTGTCAGCTGAGCATTTTATATCAAATATTTTCTTCAAACTGTGGTTCACTTATATTCACTTACATTGTAGAATAGAAGTGATCTATTACATGCAAGTAAGAGATTGACCTGCGTGCAAAGAAATCCTGTTCGTCTTCAAAAATACGGACCAGAAACGTGATGGATTATCATTACAATGTCGACCATTTCCCAGTTGTTGACTTGTGAAATAAATTTACACCGAATTGCCTTTTGTGTGTGACTCGGTTTCAGGCAACAGACCTTCTGGCATTTTGTTACGGATATGCAAGTCCCGAATATATTTGATTAATTCAGAATATTTATTTTGTCCAGGGGTTGTGACACTCTGCAATTTGTGATACGCAAAATGACCACATTACAAAGAAGAGTTTTCGGCTGAAACTGGGCTTAAAATAAGGAACAGTTATCGAATCTTTTTCTCAGATGAATAATTCTGGTAAATGTTTGTTTAATGTCAACATAATGTTTACAGACCACAGTTTATAATGTATATTTATTCAGTTTATAATGTATATTTATTCAGCAGAACAGCAGATGTCTTTTAACATCCTTGTGTCCTGAGCGGCATCTTCTCGATATGACATAATAATGACAAAGGCATGGTTATAAATCAGGGAAGGTGAAGAGTATATCATAATCCATCATAATGCTTCAAATAATCTTCAGTTCTTGAAGTTGTATTATTTTTATACATTTTTAACATTTTATGAAGAATCGGTGACTGGTACTGAGTGACCAAATGTGTGTGATACAAGATTAATACAGTGATGTACATATAGGACTGTCAAGATATTAAACATTTAAACACAATAAAACAAACCCATTCTGTGTGAGAAAACCTATGCATTCATATATACGTACATCCACACTATGGAAACCACAAAGCTCACTAAAATATCTCGTGGTGTGATAAAATGATTTTGAAAAACTGATGACATTTTACACTAAACGAAAGGTCACGTTGATCCAAAAAGATGCCAGGTTTGTTTTCGTGCACTTTCTCTGTATAAATGTCCCTAAAGGGGGGACCATAGTGATTCTTTTCCTAAATTACAATGTTCTCAATGAAAAAACAAGGATTGTGTTTCATGTTGTTGTGTGACGAACACGTTTTGTCCCAAGAACGATTTCATGCCCGTCAGTCAAGCATTAAAGCTGATTTAAAAGTTGAATTCAAGTTAGTTTTCATAACCTGAGCAAAGATAACACGAATCACCATGGCAAGGGGTATTGAAAAAAGGTGCATGGATTTAAAAAGGATTTATTAACAAAACGTAAGTACAAATGTTAACAGAATCATTCCAAATTGGTTCTTCCAAGGCTGCAAAAGACTCCAAGGCCGTTCTTTGCGTTCTTGGAATTGAGAAACACCCAAGACGATTGACCTGTGATGAGCTTCTTTAGGTGTTTCTCATTGGTTTTTTGTGCAACGTTGCAGACATTTGGGATTTTAGTCACAGTATTAAAAATATATAAAGCGTTGTCCTGAGGAATGAGAAAAGTCTTGTTTGTTTCAGGGGTGGTAAAAAGGATTGTGTTTGCTCCTTAATGAAGTCACTTGGGTTGCTTCTCCGGCATGCATTAGGTAATGTTCTTGAGATGTTGGGTTGGTCGTGGGTTTCATATGATTGGCATGATTTTTGCGACGAATCTGACATTACTGTCTCCTTCTCAAGGCCCTGTAACTTATAGAGTTTAGGTTTGCTGGTAAATAAACTGACCCCACTTTAAATGTCAATAGCTTTTTCTTCTTCTGCTCTTTTCTTTAGAAGTCTTTTCATTTTCAGACAGAGTAAACTGCAGTATTTGTGCGATTAAAGGATCTCACATTACAACTCAAACAACTGTTGTAATAGGGATTATACTTCAGATGTGTATTTACACAATTGATCAGATATTTGAACATTCATATTAAGGCAGGGTCGCCTCAGGGGTCTTTTGGGGTTTTATATTTGGATGAACTGGAATCCTTTTGGATTATCAGGATATGTATTTTGTGTTTTTGTGTATTGTGTATAAAAGCAGTAGGTGGGATGCGTTTGTGTCAGACTCTTCATCCTGATGACCATGTATCTCCACCTGCTCATTTTCTCCTTCGCATCAGTCGGTGAGATCTATAATGTGTGTGTTTAACTTTTTCTTTACAGTTGTCTTTATCAGATAAAATCATATTAAATTGGCAGGATCACTCGGCATGGGACATTTATTTAGTAATATAGATTGGTGTTTTTGGTGGTTCACCGCTTTAAAAGTGCAATCCCCGATGCAAACATACGAGTTCAGCGGTATTTTAAAGCAGCTTTAAATTGCACATTACAATAAACATGAAACAGTTAAGGTAAAAGCGTCTGCTAAATGACTAAATGTAAATGTAAATGAAAAATAGAGGATTCTGTCACGTTTTACTCAAACTCATGGTTTTAAAAACCTGTACAAATGTCTTTGTTCTAAACACATATCAACATTTTCGTAAGAATGTGAGCAAGCAAGATTTCAGAATAAAGTTGTAATAGTTGTAAAAATGTTTCGTTTGTGATGAAATATATTTTACTACAATATTAATCTTAATTGCTCATTTTTTCCAAACATCTTTCTTTATGTTTAGTAAAGGAAAGAAATGTCAAGAATTAAACTGATTGCTTTATTTAAAAAGTCCCACATGGGAAGATGAGTATTTAGACCCCAAATAATTCATCTGTATGAATAATAAACTGTCGAACATTAAACATTTAGCTACGTCAAACTTAACAGTGACCTATGAAACCAAACTTTATTTCGCTCATTTGATTGAACATAAACGATGATGATGATCTTTATGTGATTGGCCAACATATCAGATTGACATCGACTAGCAATGATAGAGTGGTGAGGTGGACTGATCTGAGAACAGTCATCTATGCTTTCTAGAATATTGTTCAAGAGGAGAAATGACATTTAATTGTGATGGATAATTGTCAGAGAAGTCCTAAAACAATGTACCTGAGAAGAAAACAGACCAAACATATTGTATTGTTCTCAAGAAAAAAACCTGATGGAAACGAGTGAGTTTTTGCTGAAAAAACTGAAACCTGAAGTTAGGTTATACAAATGAAGTTGATTTTCTTATTTCACATGCAGATACATTTGCTTTCTATGCACGACAGAAGCAGAATAGTTGGAACTCTTATATTATTAATAATAATCATATATCATTTACATTTACATTTACATTTAGGCATTTAGCAGACGCTTTTATCCAAAGCGACTTACAATAGTCGAGGAGACAATGAAGCGGTAAATAGCCGATACAACAATAGGTGAACACCTATTATATATAGAATGTAAGCGTAAATATCAAGTACGTATAGCCCTTAAGTATTAAAATAATGCAGGAATTATGTAACATGTGGCAATCTCAGCTCAAGCTCTTTTCTGACCCCATACCCTTCCAACCCCGAGTTTGCTTCTTGTTCTTTCTCCCAAAAACACAGATTCTTTCCTATTTAACACTGAGAATACTTTCTTATAGTCCATTTAAACTTTGGGATTCCATGTCACTAAATAAAGTGTGATTTCCGCAGGGTGGGTGTCCGCCGGTAAGAACTGCAGCGCTTCGGATTATGAAAGAGCTTATCTTGAAATCTTTGAAACGTGGTCCACGTCTAGGAATAACACTCTGATGAAAAAAACTCGACCCGGACCCACTTATGGAAATTCAGATCCTATTATCATTTATATTTACCTTATTGTGAACTCCATCACAGATGTGGTATGAGTCCAACATTATCTACCTTCTCATACGGATGCTTACAATACGAATATGAAATGTATTCCCAAATATTTGCTTTTATTTACAGAATGAAAAAGCCCAGAGTATCACAACACAACTACGAATGTTCACAGTAAGTGTTGTTTTATTACTGTACATTTCATCATGTACTGATAATATTAAGCTCTGCTTATCTTCAAACCCTTCTGCAGTATTGGCACGACGCAAGGTTGTCTTGGGCATACTTGAACACTTGTGATATTTGGAAATTTATAACTCTAAAAGACTGGATTTGGACCCCGGATATTGTCGTTCAAGAAAGGTAACATTTATTTTTCAAATGTAGTTTTGACCGTTTATGACATTACAGACATCCATAGCTGCTCAGTGCATTAAATATAGAATATGTTCTGCTTGACCATTGACCCGACTGTCATGAGTGGTACTTCTCTAGAATGCATTACTATTGTTGTCCTGGTTATTCTTCTTCTGTGTTGCAGTGTGTTTTATTTAAGTATTTTATAAGGTGTGAACGAAAAAATGTACCAAAAAATCCCTTACTCTTCACACTGCGCCCAACTTTGACGGGTCATAGCTCTGTGCGGAGACTTCATAGAAACATGGCGTTTACCACGTTTGAAAAGGCTGGCAAGCTCTGTAAATATATGTGGCGCAATGGGGTGAAATATGTACCCGGGGGCAAAAGAGCCACTGGAAAATCCCTATAGACCTATGATGGGAAAGGGAATCCCAAAGACCTTTATTATAAAAAACATGTCAGATGGGATATCTTAACAGTAATAGAGCCACTAATCAGACTTTCAGGATCATCATAAAGCTATTAAGCCATGCCCATAGCAACCAAACACATTAGCTTAGCAACCGTTTATCGAGACCCATATACTTCGTCAGAACATCATAGAGACACAGGGGTTAGATTGTTTCAATCGAGATCAATAACGGCCCAGTTCTCATGCACCACTCAGAAAATGTACCTTTTTTTCTTAGCTTTTATTTATCTACAAAACATATGGAATTTATTTGGTAATACCTAGTCCTCTAGGTTAATGTAAATATATTCTTAAGACTATATTTTGTATTGTTCTTTTAGTATCAAGACAGAGTTTGCAGCAAAAGAGTCTTCATATGTCCAGCTATATCAAAATGGTAACATAAACACGATGGACATTTTATCTATGACCACTGCCTGCAGCATGGATCTCTACAGGTTTCCCTTTGACACACAAAACTGCAGACTAACCTTTCAATCTTTAATGTATGGAGGTAAATATACAAGACACACAAATGTACACACATAAAGTGCTTTGGACATATATGCACTTGTTACAAAAATACAGACAGGTTTAATGTTTTTTTTCACAAACTATATTTATTCTTTGGTTCATGACGTTATTTAATATGAATTAAAGAAGACAAATGTATTTATTTAATGATTTCTGATATAAAGGTGTTATTGACAATATTAAGAGTTTTCTACATAAATGGTACATGAATAAAAATCCAAGTGTGTGTTAATGATGTATTCATGTTTGCCCACAGTTGATGAGTTCAAAATTGTTGGCTATTCACAAAATCCTGATAAGCAGACTTTGAAAATCCCGGGAGAGTGGCAACTTCTCGGAATAGAAGAGTCAATTTATGATGGGAAGATCAGTTTTAAGGTACAGTGCAACAAGTAATCCTTCACCAATATGATGATATTAACACACTTATAATAATATACTTATCATAAACTGTCATAGATACAACTTGTATAAACAATTTAAAACTTTATTTTTAATGACTGATAATTATGCAATGTTAAGTTTCTGAGCCAACAACAGACTTGATATATTGACTTATGTTCGCAAATGTTCTCAGTTGCTATGCTGCATATGGTTCTATATAACAGCACGTACGCAGCATTACTTACATAAAAAATGAGAGTAGTCTTTAGGCAGACTGAAGAGGTCTGATGTTTAAAAGTAGGCTATTTCAAACATTTGGGGATGTACAGAACTTGACCACAAATGGATTTTTTCCATGACATTCTTTGTCGAAGCATTTCAAGGTTTTTATTCTTTAAGTTGCAGAACATATGAAGTGATGGTCCATTGACGAGTCATATTCTGCTTTGATTTGAAGATTACTAAAGTAGTAGTAAAGTAAAGTATAAGTCAAACTGAAAGCAATGCCTTTCCACATTGCAGATGACCATCAAGAGGAAACCTCTCGTGTATGTCATCAACTTAATCTTTCCAGTGTTTTGTTTCTTGGTGCTGGATGTGGCGTCCTTCTTCGTAAATGCAGCGGAAGCAGACAAGCTGAGCTTTAAAGTGACTTTGCTCTTGTCCATTTCTGTACTGCTGCAAGTTCTCAACGACCGACTGACCGCTACCTCCAGCGACATCCCAATAATCGGTAACTCACGATTGTCAGCAACCAATACATTTCATTTCGTTATGTTGGCTTGAAGGTCTTTGAGTTCCTTTCCAGTCCGTCACATACGAGTAATGAACTACTCGTAATGAAACCGCTTCATTGTCTCCTCGACTATTGTAAGTCGCTTTGGATAAAAGCGTCTGCTAAATGACTAAATGTAAATGTAAATGTAACTACAATCCAGAAAGTGTACAGTGTTCTTCTAAAAGACTACAACCACCTCTGAGAGTCATGAGAGAAATGTCATTTGTTTATGAATGTATTTGCTGCTTTTTCAGGGGTTTACTGCGGTGTGGTTTTCACACTTATTGGCTTCAGCATTCTTGAGACCATCTTGGTGAATATTCTGATTTCTAAAGGACAAAAGGCCAAAGTAGTGACCCCAGAAGGCAGCAGAACTGCTCAAGACGGTAAGTGTCTTGTCGTATTTAAACAAAGACATCTTTATATATTTGTGATTCATAAATTAGACTGATGGGGTCGGAAATCATTGGACATCAACCGCTGGACTGTGGTAACGACCACACAACCAGGAAAAAATCACATTTCATCTTGTGAATTGTAAAAGTATAGAAATCACCTGACGAGTCGAATGTGTTTGAGATTTAATGCTTGAAGGTTTCAGATTCCTCATTTAAGAATCATATCAATATCAATAGATCATGGTATAAATAATGAGTTGTGGTTCCACAAATCCTGTAAATGTCTTCAATGATTGTCCAGAAACCAGTGATGAGGAGCCGGCCTGTATGATTGACATTCAAAAGAAGTCGTCGCTGTGGACCAAAGCTGCAAAAGCTATAGATGTGACCTTTATCGTTCTGTACATAACCACGATCATTGTGTTTCTCTCCATTATTGGCAAGATTTGGTTACATGAGTAGTATCCATTTAAATTAAAATAATATGCAAAGTTTTTGTTTTCAACAATATAGAATTATTTTTCTTTTCAGTTTGTTGCAGTTAAATCAATGAATTTTTTTTATTATATATTTGGTTATAATATTTGTAATAATATTAGGTCATGATATATATTATGCAATCTTCTTCTTTAAATATAAGCGGTTTAAAATATGATAGATCGTGTATCTTATACTGAATTCGTGTGACGCAGAATGAATCTGTAAGTGTATTATCTTGCATACAACTCTCATAAATTAAATATTATTCCTCAACACTATTCATCTGTGTTGACATTTTTAATCTCCGATCTGTTTTATTGTCATCTACAACAAGTATTAACACAATATTAACATTACACATGGAATCCGGCTGTGAATTCTTGACTGAAAGGCTGACATGTGCTCACATTTGCCAAGACACCAATTGTGACATCATCCTTCTGAACTATGAATATCCTTCAAAGATGAAGATTGTGTTATGTTCATACCTTATTCTGATGGTCATCCATCACTGTTCCTGACCTTATCATATCAAGTATTGATGTTAAAGATTGTTCTCTCACAAATACAACACGTAATTTAAATTGCAGATGAGATCTGTCCTGCCAATCGTGCTTTCATGGAGCTCATGTTTCTTGTCCATCTTCAGACCTGCTTCAAGACTCTTCAGCTTTGAATGCCAGTAAGCTTTTATTTTAAAATAGACAAAGAGGTCTGACGATCAATATATCTTTTCAAATTAAAAGTTATCATCCCTACTAAACACAGTCACCAAAATGTTCTTTTTCCTTTCATGATCTCACTTTTTACCGCCTGTTGTCCAAATTGCATTAGATCTGTTTTTTATTGTGCTGGATTGTATGGTTAAACAATTACATTTTTTCTATTTTTGAAATACAACAGTGTACAACCATGAAGAAAATTGCTTCGTTGCATTCATTTGTGCTCGATTTGTGCTGTTTCTCACCATAGAATTAATCAAGATGAAATCATTGAAATGAGCAATGTTAGACCTCACTCGGCGCTGCGCAGAACGATTGGCGAATTGTTGACCTATTGTTGTATCGGCTATTTACCGCTTCATTGTCTCCTCGACTATTGTAAGTCGCTTTGGATAAAAGCGTCTGCTAAATGACTAAATGTAAATGTAAATGTATGTAAATGAATGACACCAAAATACCAGGAGAGAAAAGCTTTGTGATCAGTTGTGAATTATTAGTGAATCGCTCTGGAAGAACTTTTGTATAGTGCCCCGTGCAGTGCCAACATCACCAAACCTGGACAATCGCATTTAAAGCACTTTATTACTCGCGGGTAAAGTTTGTGATGATCGCGATTCACTCAACTCGCCAGCCACGATACCCATCTCACGAAACGATTGGTCAAGTATTACGATTCGTTTTAAACAAAATCAGTTCACATATAGAAAACTAAAAAAGCAGAAAACTGTTCTCTGTAAATAATAAATCAGTTTCGTTTATGACGGTCCCTGTGCCGCATCATATTCTTCGTGCTGTTACAGTAAATAATCTCGCTGTGTTCGCACACCGTTTTGGTTGTGTCTTCTGCACCTCACCTCTGTTGTCTTCAATATAATCTTCTACATATGTTGTGATCATACTGCAAATATTGTTTACAGCTATCGGGCCTATAGAGGGAGTTTACATTAAAGTACGAATCACGATTCCCGTGACATTTCTGCCGGTCAAACCAATGTCTACTGAAATAAACATCATGTGGGTTTTGAGTTTAACACGCAGAGCTAGACGCCGTGCCACTTCCTAAGCAAAGTCTCTCCTGTCGTTGACTTTCTGTGTTTCTTCTTTTCGGTAGTCTGCTTATGACACTTTAGCAAATCTTACATGATATATAGTCGAAATATTCTATATTTTGTAAGGAACATCCCATTTATATTGACTGTATTTAGAAACTCCTTTCTTAATGTAAAAGGTGTTGTGGTAAGATGGTCGATGCAATGGCTAACTGACAGCAAAACAAATGGCAAACTCCAGAAAAGTCAATGGAAAGTCCTTTTTATTCTTGGGATCCACAGGTTCCAAACAGACGTAGCAGAAACCAAGGCAAACTTTCAAATAAATGGACAAGTTCAACCCAGAAAAAAAAGGAAAACGTATTTAAAGTGCAACTCAGGACATAACAGAATACCAAAGAAAAAACTTAAATAGTTGGCTACTGTTCCAACAAACACCCGTTCCCCATTCAGACATTTACCAAACTCTTTTATACCCTTGGCCCTCCCCTAGTATTCAAACCAATCATAACACTCCATTTGTTAAACAAATGTACCGTTTGCCTCACAAGTCACACCCATCAGTTTTCCTTTAACCAAAGGCTTCCCTCCCTAATAATTCATCAAAGTATTCATATACAAGACCTTTTAATCCACACATCCTTAATTGTGTAACTCCTCCCCTTCAGCATGCCATAAACTCGTTTCCTGTTCGCGGCCCGCTCTTTTTGGGCTTTCAAGGGACCGCTAAGACACAGAAACGAAACACGTGTTACTCTTCACACATTTCTTGACTTTAACATTATATTTAATGTTTCACGAGACCAGCAGTCACCATGGAATGTGCACCTTCCATGTTACTGCTTCTAAGTAAAACAAACAAACTAAAGATCTCAATTCAATTCAATTCAATGTCACATGTGCCCCGGTGAGTGAAATTCTTAGGAGCTTGCTCCAAAAACAACGCAGTACAGTTAACATGTAACATGAAACATATAGAACAGACTTCCACATAAGACAGTGTGCAATATGCATATGCATATACATATAATCAGTACACACAGTGTACTATAGACAAACACAGTCAAAACAATCAACACAGAGTGTACATACATACACTAAGCACTAGACATTAAACACTAAACACAGTGTACATACATACACTAATCACTAGACATTAAACACTAAACACAGAGTGTACATACATACATACATTAATCACTAGACATTAAACACTAAACACAGAGTGTACATACATACATACATTAATCACTAGACATTAAACACTAAACACAGAGTGTACATACATACATTAAGCACAAGACATTAAACACTAAACACAGTGTACATACATACACTAATCACTAGACATTAAACACTAAACACAGAGTGTACATACATACACTAAGCACTAGACATTAAACACTAAACACAGAGTGTACATACATACACTAATCACTAGACATTAAAAACTAAACACAGAGTGTACATACATACATTAAGCACTAGACATTAAACACTAAACACAGAGTGTACATACATACATTAAGCACTAGACATTAAACACTAAACACAGTGTACATACATACATTAAGCACTAGACATTAAACACTAAACACAGAGTGTACATACATACACTAATCACTAGACATTAAAAACTAAACACAGAGTGTACATACATACATTAAGCACTAGACATTAAACACTAAACACAGAGTGTACATACATACATTAAGCACTAGACATTAAACACTAAACACAGAGTGTACATACATACATTAAGCACTAGACATTAAACACTAAACACAGAGTGTACATACATACATTGATCACGAGAAAAACATTAAACACTAAACACAGAGTGTGCACGTTCTGTATATGTAAACAAGATGTGCATAAAGATTGTAAGGTGCAGCAGATTGGACGTAGTCTGAATACAGTTAGTAGTTGTGCATAGGATGAAGGTAGACTGTTGTTTAAAGTGCAGTGTGTATATATTGTACAGTGTTAAACTTGGAGTTAAAGTGCAGTGTGTGACATATTGTGTGTGGGAGTGTATCAGTTCTGATTGTTCATGAGTCGGATAGCCTTGGGGAAAAAGTTATCCCTCAGTCGACTCGTGAAGGAGCGGATTCTGCGGAGACGTCTTCCTGAGGGCAGCATAGAGAGCAGTATGTGAGATGGGTGGCTGGAGTCACTGATGATCTTCCGGGATTTCTTTATGCACCGGTGTAGATGTCCTGGAGGGAGGGAAGCTCACCTCCGACGATGTGGCTGGCAGTTCGCACGACCCTTTTCAGAGCTTTGCGGTTGCCAGCAGTGCTGTTTCCAAACCAGGCAGTGATGCAGCTCGTCAGGATGCTCTCTATGGTGCAAGTGTAGAAGGTTCTGAGGATGCTGGGGCTCATGCCAAACTTCCTCAGCCTTCTCAGGAAGAAGAGGCGCTGTTGTGCTTTCTTCAGCACCACGTCGGTTTGAATGGACCAGGTGAGATCCTCGCTGATGTTGACGCCGAGGAACTTGAAACTGCTCACCCGCTCCACAGGTGTCTCGCCGATAGTGATGGGTGTGTGTTCTCTGCTCTGTCTCCTGAAGTCTACCACCAGCTCCTTGGTCTTGTCTGTGTTGAGTGAGAGGTGGTTCTCCTGACACCATTTAGTCAGGGTGCTCACCTCCTCTCTGTAGGCCGTCTCATCGTTGTCGGTGATCAGGCCTATGACGGTTGTGTCATCAGCGAACTTGACAATCACATTGGAGCTGTGCGTGGCTGTACAGTCGTGCGTGTACAGGGAGTACAGGAGTGGGCTGAGAACACAGCCCTGAGGAGCACCAGTGTTGAGGGTCAGCGGGGATGAGGTGTTGTTGCCCATTCTGACCACCTGACTTCTGCCTGTCAGGAAGTCCAGGATACAGCTGCACAGAGATCTGTTCAGTCCAAGATTCTGGAGCTTCTCAACAATTGTGGAAGGCACTATGGTGTTGAATGCTGAGCTGTAGTCCACAAACAGCATCCTCACATAGGAGTTCTTGTTTTCCAGGTGGCAGAGAGCAGTGTGTAGGGTGAACGCAATGGCGTCGTCTGTGGAGCGATTGCTGCGGTATGCAAACTGTAAAGGGTCCAGTGAGGCGGGCAGCACAGAGCAGATGTAATCTCTGATCAGTCTCTCAAAACACTTACTGAAGATCGGTGTAAGAGCGACAGGCCTCCAGTCATTTAAGCATGTGGTTTTGGTCTTCTTGGGTATGGGCACAATGGTTGATGTCTTGAAGCATGAAGGGACCACAGACAGACAGAGGGAGAGGTTGAAGATGTCTGTGAAGACACCGGCCAGCTGGTATGCGCATGTTCGGAGCCCACGGCCTGGGATGCCATCAGGACCCGCAGCTTTCCGGATATTTACCCGTCTGAAGGATCGGGTGACATCCGCGACAGAGACGGAGAGTGACGTCACATCTTCTGCAGCATCTGCGGGGACTCTCTCTGTGTGGGCCGGGCTGTGAACCTCGAAACGAGCATAAAAGTTATTCAGCTCATCCGGCAGAGAGGCAGCAATGTTCACATTAGCTGCTTTATTCCCCTTATAGTCCGTGATGTTGCTGATGCCCTGCCACATGCTTCGTGCATCATTGGTGTTGAATTGATCCTCCACCTTTTATATTGTCTTTTAGCGGTTCTGATGGATTTCCTGAGATCATAACTTGCTTGTTTGCCATCGTCAGCATCTCCGGATTTAGTACGCCTCGATGCCGTCATCAGACGCTGCCCGGAACATGTCCCAGTCCACGTGATCCAAACAGATCATGCCAAACACGTCTAAGGTGTTTTCATTCGACCCATGTGTGCCACATGACAGATGTGTACTGCAATACTTTTACATCAGACAGCTGTCATTCACCATCCCACGATACAGTGAGTCAGACGGCCCAGTGAGATTTTGTGAAACACTGCATAGAAACCACAGCCGTCTTTAAACCTCCCACTTTTCAGCTTCCTGAATAAGTGCTTTCCAGTAAGAGTGGGCCGTGTTTCCTCTCTTTCACTAAACATCACACAATCACTTCTCAAAAGAGAAGTGTGCTGCCACATGTGAACCCTTCACAAATGTGTCTGAAGGTGAGAGGTTTTATCCTATCATTCAATCTTATGACATTTGAAACAAACGGGAAAATACAACAGGACATGGTGTCGTTACACATCGGCGTGCGACACGTGTCAAGTTGTTTCTGTTGTTTTGTTATTCTTCACGCATTACAAATCTAGGATATTTTGTGTCCACAGATATTTCGGCACTTACAATGTCAAAGGTTGTCTGATACGGCCTTTCACGAACATGTTTTATAAAGAGCTTTTACCGAGAGTCGCTTGCTTCACTTTCATGTTTATGTCCGGACTCATTTTCATGCCGTCTTTCTGCTTCGCAGAGGAATCCTGTATGTACATTCTACATGTATTTCTAAGCAATGTTTTATTTCTTTCATATGTTTAATATCGTGGGTCTCAAAGTATTAAGCAGGGTCGTAACAGAAATATTAAAACCATGATTATTGTGGAAGTTCTCAACAACGATATTGTAAATAATTCAGGAAATGTTGAGCCGCCTGAACTCCTAAACTTGAATCTAAGTGATTTGTTTGACATTCAATGAGAAAACACTAGAAAAGATTTGACTTAAAGTATATTTGTTTGATAAAATATATATAAAAAATACATGGTGTAATGATGATCTGATATTTAAGACAGAAAAATGTCTTGTTCAAACTACTTCATCATATCATGTATATTGGTTCCACCAGTGATTACATGAATTATTCCTACATTTTTACAAATATTTATGTTTAAGGAATTTTATTAACTCATTAACCGATGTAGATTCATTTTGTTCATTGTATGATCCGAGAGATTTGCAGATTATTAATGAATTGTGTTTTCGTATAAACTGTAAGTTTGCAGCACCGAGCTGAATGAAGAGGATAAATGTTTGCTTGAAGAGGAGGTAATGTCCATCTCTACAGCATATTTCATGTAAAACCTTTCTGTTGATTAATCCCTGAATCTCTCGTGTGTTTTTTTCAGTATCATGCAGTTATTCTTAACAACAATTCTAAAGTTATATCCTCCTGCTGTCTTAATCCGTCCGTCAACGAAGAATGTGCTACCCGTCATCATCTGCCATCCGGTAAACTCTTTCTCTGTTTGTGGAACTCGTCCATTTATCTCAGTCTCCTTTGCCTTTTTAACTTCATTTTTTTGTGTTTCTTTAAAGTTCTCCGTGATTTCAGCTTTAGGAATGTCACGTGTGTCGTGGACATGAAAAATCACTTCTTCTGTACATGGAATACAGTCAATCTCCCTGAGAATGCCGTGTATTCGGCTGAGTAAGTCTCGTGCTTTTATATACTCACTGGTCTCGAAGGTCTGAGACTTTATTATCAGTTTATCTGCTTGACTGTTTTATTTTTAATATATAATATACTTTAGTAACTGTAATGTAATGTACCAAATGTAGAATGCAGATTAGGGCTGCAGAATGAATCGAAGAACTAATCGGGATTCAAATTAAACATAATCGCCAAAGGCCTCAATTACAGCTGTCCATTTGTTCTTATTTCTGATTCATCCATGGCAGTATATTTGCGTTCTTCATGGTGAATCAGCGATTGTCAAATGTAGAAGTAGATGTGTCCTTTAGTTGCGTTTTGAATTTTTTACTAACAACATTTATTTGTGATTTATATTATAACATTTACTTTTGGATGTCTGGAATTTATCATGCCGCTGCTTACAAAGTTACAAACCATTTTTAAACATCAATGAAAACGTATTAATAGATAATAATAATCGCAATTACAATATCAATCGGCGATTATGATTTTTATCATAATCGTGTTGCTCTAAAGTAGATAATAAGAAGTTTAATAAACTTAAAAACATAAGCAGACATTCATATGATGACGCAGCTCAGAAATCGATAGAGAAACAACGTAAAATGTTGTTTCCAAGCAATTATATTGATGTGGTTTGACTTTTTAGTATTTTTTCATTTGTCATCTCATCCGTTTTTATTTTTTATCAGTGCATTCCAACCAAATGTACAGCATTTAAATTGTTCTCACATCGTGGAAAAAGAAGTCGTTGAATGCCACGGTCTTATCGTTGTAAAGCCGTCAGATTCAGAATTCAGAATGAAAGTCTATATTTCCCTTCCAACGTTCTCGTGCTGCATTGCGAAGACCTTCGACTCGCATAATATAGGTAAGAAAACTCATTCCAATAAGGGAATAAAAAAATGTAGCATAAATATGAAACCGATGCATAATAAGTCATGTATGGTTCCCTTACAGTAAAGCTCGATCCCCCAAAGCTCTTGATTTCAAGCAATATAACGACCTTGAAAATAAACTGGACACTCTCAGAATATCGAAGGATCTCTGAAAATCTTGGTTGTTTTAAGTTTGAGTTAAAGATCAACGATGAGGTACGGACATTAAACATGTTAACATGTGTGCATGAATGTGTTTTCATACACAGCTGACTTTATATAGTGTTGTTTCTCTGAAGGTTCTGGTTGTGCAGGATGACCAGTGGGAGTACATAAAGCAAGATGTCGATGTGATGAAGATGTATGCGGTTCAAATCCGAGTTAAGCTATCTCAATTCTGTGGAGAAGCCATTTACTGGAGTGACTGGAGCGATGTCAATGGTGAGCGAATGAAAACATTGTGTTGTATTCAGAAAGATCGTTCCAGTCCTTGATTCTTGATTTTATTGGTCGTCCCTTCGTGAATCAGAGGTCGGACCATTTGAAAGCGAGTACAGCGTGAACCCGTGGTTGATCCTGGTCATTGCGTTTGTCCTTCCGATGCTTCTTTTGGCCATCCTGCTGATTTGCAAGTGTCAAAGGTACAGTATTCTAAACCCTAATTGCTTTCGTGTTGTATTACAGAATGTTGCAGGTTCTGAAAGTAAAAAAAAAAAGATTCATTAAGTGGTTCACATACAAAAATACATATTTCGAGAAATGTCTCAATGTATATATTTGTCCCTACAATGAAAGTCATCTGGGTTCAGTGTGAGAGCTCCGGCTGTGATGGACTTTAACTCGGTGAAAGGCCTGTTTTATATTGTGAAAGGTTTAGGGTTAGGTATATTTTATTGAAATCACTATTTTAATTTCATTTTTCAAACATTAAACATTAAGCGCTGTGGGTTTTTTCTGGCCAGTGAGCGATCTAGTTACAAACTGCAGAGAAATCGGATGTCGCCAGTTTGAGACTCACATACTTCAAATGTAAAAGACCGCTTGGAATGACACTTAAAATTCCGGTTCAATGCACTTCAGATAGAGCTTCCTGTTTCTGTTTTTAAAACTAGACAACCCACAAAATACGATGTCATAAACGATACAGTTTTCAACAGTTAATAAATATATTTTCTTCTTGTAAAAGAAGCTCCAACCCGAATCCAACCATCGCCGGCACAAGAGTGTATAGCTCTGTACAAATGATATTATATCTTGTGGATTTATTATAAAGTGCATTAAAGAAATCATTCACCAGCCAGAAAGAAGGAAAGTTTAGGTCTGAGAGATAAAACGTGCAGTGAGGTGCTGCCCATCCTGGTCTGTTCATCTATTAGATCTTTGCACATGTTGAAAGTCCTAACATGTGACGGATTTGATCAGAATCGTTTTGAAATGACAAGCGCCGGATTGAGAAGTTAAAGGCCAAGTCTTCCTGTTTTCTATATGACCAAGTTTTTTTGGGGGTGAGGAACAGATACTGTCAGATATGACTATAGACGCCCCGACAGAGTCTCGATATACAGATGAGTAATCAATACTGTACATGCCCAGGATTCCTAAAAAGCAGACATTTACATCTTATGAGCAGTGTCTGTATTTCTTCCGAAGTCTTGACACTTTTTAGGCACTCATTGCAATTCATAACTATTGTACAAGGTGATCATTTTGTAAAATATGGTATGTGATGGTGACCTTTGCTTTGCGTATGATTTTGATTGTGTACATTCATTTACATTCACACAGTTGTTGTGAATTCCTGTGCACGGTGTTGGCCAATTCTACCATGAAAATGATTTAGAAACGCTCACCATAAACAGATATAAATGTACTTGTGAAGGCCAAACAGCTTGACCGTAAAAACCCCAGAGTTCTAAAGAAGTCGACGGTTAAAAATAAATGAAACGGGAAGTGACGGTAACATCAAACATGTAACAGCTCAATGTCTGTTTTCTGCATCTATGGCAGAAAAACGTAATAACCACAAACTATATAAATTAACTATGAGAAACGAAATATATAGAATGAGATCGAAGAAATACACCGTGACTGTGAAACCTGGACACGCAATGGCAAAATGTTTTTATTTTCATAAACACACAAAAACAAATCAAATTATGACATTTAAAGTGATATCCATAACACATAGAAAAGTGAAAGAATTGACGTTATTATGGCAGTCTATTGTTTTCATTTTCAATAGGTTTCTTTTTGTTCATTTCCTGAATGTTTGCATTGTTTTCGTGCAGCTGCTTCCTCTTGTTTTCTCGAAGTTGTCACCCCAGAAAGCAAACAAGTATGTTAAACATAAAACCCTAGGGAAGATGAAACCATCGCAGCAAGTTAAACGTTTAAGCGGTTAAAAGTAATCAAATATCTCCAAACTAATGTAAAATATTCCGTTTCTTGTTTTCTTCACATATAAAGTTTTAATAACAAAGTTCGAAAGGATCACATGCAAATAATAACGCGGCTGCGCGTCGTAAGTAATAATATCATCCATCCAATCAGTGGATGAGAAACTATAAATATAGACATGCCCTTATACCTTCATCCCCTCGACCGTTTTCTGCATCCCTCCTCCATCCCCAACTCCACTATGTCCAAAATGTGGGGGGTTCGCCTTAGTCATTGCATTATTGGCGAATGCGAACTTCTGAAGTTATTTTTAAAATGTTATTCAACCTTACTTTCCAACAACTTTTATTCATACTTTCTTCAGTATTTAACTATTCATCAAATCTTTCATGGTTTTCATTTTTACAGGCTCCCAAAAAAGCTTTTTCCTCCCATCCCCGGCCCGTCTATAAATGTGAAAAACCTTCTTGAGAAAGACAATCACATCCAGGTACTATGACCAGCCATCAGTAAACACACACATGCATTTAACACATGGGAAATAAAGAATACATGTCGTTTTGTTCATTATATTTCTTTGTTCAGGATTTGTGGAGTAGATATGTTCATCATGAAACTGAGGTGGTGCACACGGTCGAGGAAAGAAACGCAATATCCTAAACACTTGCACACTACGGAGAAGGGTGAAATGAAACATCTGTGGTTTTATTTGTGGAGTTATTTGTGTCCACATTTAACATTCGTTTGAGTTGATATCATTTGTCTGTTTCAACAGACCTGCTTTCATTCCTAAAACCGTCAATTCTTCAACTAGCTGTGAAATAACTGTGAAAAATATTGCTTTGTTTACTTCTTGCTTTGTTTTTAAAGACATGTTTGAAATGATTTATGAACTATTTTTATATTTATGATACGTAGTGATAAAGCACAGAAATAACACTTCAGCTTTAAGGGTGATATGAGACACTTTTTCCGAAACAGTGATCTCATTTCACTTCCGTTCTATTTTCTGATTCTAATCTGTCGTTCGTAATGTTGCAATAAATAAGACTAACATGTTCATGAACACATTTTCATTTTTGCTTTTAAAATAAATTGAAATTAAAAACTTCAATGTTCTGTCTGCAGTGTAAGACGCACAAGCATTGACTCTTCACAAGCATTACACAAAAAAGGTTTTTATACAAAATTACGTTTATTTTTTTATTTTAGTTTATTAAAATAGATGATTAACAATAATATAAAGTAGATTTTGTATGAGTTGTGTAGTTGTGCTTGTATTTTAAACTGAAACTCAGCTTGGAAAGGAATTTTAAGAAGGTTTGACAAAAATAAAACACAACGCATGAGAAAAAACAGAGACACATAAATAATAATAGCTACAAAAACTTTTTTATTTTAAACTGTCATATGTCTTCCCCCACATCTTTACCACAGACATCATTCACACAGCACACTGTTTTATCAAAAGCGATTGATTAAACCCTCATCCATTCATTACATATATATTATAATAAATGTATTTTTTTACCATGGACAAGATGTGATGGTTTTATGAGTCAAGTTTGATTTTAATCATTCATTTAGAATAAATGTATATTTAATGTGTGGGTAATTCAGCGACACTGGTAATGTAATGTCTGTTATTTGAATAAATCACGTTTCACAATATGAGACAACTGGTAGGAAGTTTTTCACTTGTTTGAGAGGTTAATGGGATCTTTCAGAAGCAGAAGAATTCAAAGTAAACTGTTTCATTGCTCACAAACTTATTGGCTAAGTTTTTAAATCTCTCAAATTATGAATATTTTCTATTTGGATTTTTGGATTGTTGTGTTTTTAAAATCATATCTCCAAATGTCAACCTTACCTTGACAATATTTACAGGAGGGTTTTAGTGTACTTATAGCACAGATATCATTACATTTGGTTGTTTAAGACAACGTGTGAGGTCTCTCCTAAATTTTGGGAGAATACTATTTATTTTTATTGTACGATGTTTAATAGTAAATTAAGGGCTTTTTTCTAGATCCATAATGCTACATTTAACTCTTGAACAGACACATGATTAATAAAATATAGTAATTCTTTTATGTTCTATTAAGAGCAATTCCTCGGCCATTTGTTGTGTACTTTTGATTCTGGTTATTTTAATTCAAATAAATCGTGAAAATAAAAAAAATAATAAAAAAATAATAAAAAATAAATAAAAAAAAAGTTTGTGTGTCTTGTTTTGTCATGTCCCCAACAAAGGTCCATTTCGCTTTGTCACATCCATAATGCTGGAATTGCCCCTATAATAGAGCATAGAGAACAATATGGAGAATTAAACATGTGACCCGTCTGTGAAATCCAGATTAAATCATCTAATGAACTTCTTTTTGTGATTTAATACTTTACACGTTGTTGTTTTTGTCATCTTAATACAACTCTCTCACTTTTAAACCGCTCTCCTCCAACTACATTCATCCATTGCACGACAGCAGGCCATGTGGGTCTTATCAGTTCCAGAAATGATGTTAAAGAGTGAGAATTCCAAAGAAACCCAAGCCTAAAGGACAAATATATATAAGAGATTCAGTCCATGCTGTCTCAAAGGGCTTCATGTCTCTGTCAGCTGAGCAGATGATCATTTGTGACCCTTAAGAGGCCTTACACCGACCCAAATGACACTTCACTTCTCTACCTCTCTGCTCCTCATGTGAATAACACACATCTCTCCACCGATCCGTATGGATGTGTTAAACGCTCTCGTCCCTCGCTCCCAGAGCTGTCGGCCCTCCCGACGGCAAGGGACCAGCCAGTCTATTAATCCAATAAAGGCTGCACACAAGACTCATTTAATGAACCTAGTGTGCTTAAAAACCTTTACGTGACTCTTTCTTCTGAGAAACAAAAGAGAAGATATTTCGAGAAATGTTCATAGATGGAAGTCAATAGGGTTTCAATGTTTATTTACCGGCGTTCTTCAAAATATCTTCCTTTTGTCTTCTGCGGAAGAAAAGTCCTACAGGTTCACACGAGGGTCGGGAAACGAGGACAGCATCACTTGCGTTTACTTTCGGGATGTATCGGCTGACACATTTTGGAAGTAAATAAAAGCTGTTGAGTTTGACGGAAAGATAAGAGCATGGAAATGACACGAGAGTCGTGTCGCCTGTACCATCTGCACTCTTTTACTCGTTTTCTGATGGAGCGTTTGTGGTGTTTTGGATCCATGCCGTATTGTCCTGATGCCAGCCGGATCCTGTGAGTTCAGACTGTGCAGACCTCCTGCTAAGAGCTGTAAGCTGCGAACATCCGCTCTCATCCTCCGACACGCTCCAAAGCTTCTGTAGACTTCCATTCCATCATACTGTTCTCCTTCTCGCGGTCTCGTGGAATTGGGAGTGTGAGAGTGGGAATATTGCTTGCTGGAAGGGAATCTTTGCACGATGTTGTGCAGAAACCTCAGAACATCCGATGACATTTTATCAAGTTTGTAATGCATGACCAAACCTGATGAGTGAGTGGGACATTCTTCAAAATACTTTTGTCTCCCCTTTATGAGTTCTGTAAGACAGCGGGGCATCATGATGCTGTTTTTCCCCAAGATTTTACTTTGCACGTTACTTTGATCAAATGACCAGTCCACCGTATCGGAAATGGCAAGATTGTGTGAAAGCACAATGGCATTACTAGTTTAAATTTTAATCGATAGCGTATAAAAGCTTATCTAGATTCTGTACAGGTAACCTGTGAATGCTATATATTGATATGTATAAACATAAAATTTTTTGAGTTGGCTGATTGGGAACATCGCTTATGTGATGTGGTTCTTGGATCAATTTTTCTCTTCAATTAAATGTACAACAGCTCTGGTTATAGAGTCGCGTATGTGTATGTTTTATATATAGTAAAGTATATACTGTAGTAGTTTATTAGCATATAAATAGTATAGTTGTGTTGAAATTAGAGTTTTAAGCTGTTTCGATGTCAAACGAAGAACACACTTTCTCGTGGTTTTCATGCATGTCAATACATTTAAAATGACTTTCTGATTTGTTTCCCTCGCCACCTTCTCCATCAAACTAACAGCTACTTCCATTAAACCAAATCAAACATTCATGAGTTATATTATAGTGATAAATGTTGAGCCAAAAAGTCTGAAAAAGCCCTTGAAACAGCCTTCAGAACAGTTTCGGTGCACGTTTAAAAGATTTGTAAAAGTTTGAAATATTGTTGTGTATGTAACGTTTGCGAAATTCTAAAACTTCCACCTATAATAATATAGGAAAGTTAGTAAGACAGGGGCTTGCTATGGTGTTGCATAAGTTCAAGAAAATGAAAGTAGTAGTTTTAGATCTGCTTTTATTGGATGGCTGAACAAACTCCAGATGTAAATGCATGGTTGCCTGAATGCGTTCAGCTTCCATCTGCTCCACCTGCCGAACCGTGAAACTCATTCAAGCATCCTGGTTTCACATGATTCATTTCTTATCATGAGCGACCATGCTGAGAGCCGGCATTCCCACTGATATTCATTATTTCTGGAGAAACCGACTGTTTTACATGATGAAGATGGCAGTTTGAGATCGTTAAACAACGAATGCGTCCTCATATGATCGTCCGTTTCATTTACATTGACATTTAGACATTTAGCAGACGCTTTTATCCAAAGCGATTTGTTTGTATTTTCATGTAGGAATAGTATCTGTGCGTATCTTCTTTATGGTTCAATTATCAGCTTTGAAAACATCCCATAGGTGACGAACACCAAGATAGTAGAATGTTTGCATTTATGGGCTTCCCTTTGTTAAAAAGCACAAGCCGAATTCCTAAGTCTAAAGAAAAAGTGAACTAAAGAAGTACGACTGGTTGCTTTTTTATGGTACGTTTTATTTTACAGCAAAAGTGTTTCGAGAAAGTAAAAAGGACCTTAAGTACATACACAGGTATACTTGTAAAGGTCATGGCAGTAAATCTTGTTTGAATTCTTAAACGGTAAGTCTTACAGGCCTTTCATTTCAGAGAATCGATTGCATGCGAGTCAAGTTAAAAGAGAAACTTGATCTACATTTGAAGAAGCATGATGGACGTCTGAGAAAGCGTGCACATTTCCTCCGATAGTTGAAAGTGAGAGGTCCGTTCATTCCTCATCTTCATAGAGGACTTCATCGATAATGAAATCATGATCATCGACTGGGATGTTAGTACAGAGCTGCTCTTTGAAAGCCAATGCGATGGTGTAAGGCTTCTCGCGCTGATGCTTTCTGCAGCGCTCCAGATAAGTGTCATAAAAACCCTTCCCTCGTCCGAGCCTGTTCCCTTTCTTATCAAACCCCAGTCCAGGCATGAGGATAAGATCCAGCCCTCCTGTAATCACATCACAAAGACAACATACAGAAGATAAGCCTTTAAATGATGGCACAAGCCTAGAAATAAACAATTACACACATACACAAAAATTGATATAAAAAAACGGAATGTAATCTTTCTGGATCGAAACCGGTTTGGAGATACTTTGAGAAATGTGTCAGTGTTTTTTTGTAAATTTTGTTACTTAATGGGTTTCAGTATTTTTTATTAGAAACATTCTTCAAAATATCTTACTTTGTGTTCTGCAGAATACAGAATGCCTGCATAAGGTGAATAAATGATATGTAGAGTTTTTTTGCAAAACACTTTCAATCAGGATTGTGATCCGAAGCAGTTTAGAAAAAACTGCATCCTGTAGTACATTTTAAATAAGAGAACACTGTGATTTTACATGAAACATTGATGGAGAATGGTCTCGACTTTCGTCTCCTTGTATCATTTGCTTTTCTGACAACCCCAGTTCACAATTCTTTGGTGTAAGTGCAAAAGAAGTCTAAATTGTTCGATGAAAAAATAATCTCACCATGGGCATCTCAAACTCAGGTGAGGGAAACATTTCTAACATTTTAACATTCATTTGAACACCAAGAAAGAGATGAGCAGTTCTCTTCTCGGTTCAGGTCCGTTTGTGAAGCGTCTATGGGCTGTCATGATTATCACTGCAGCCAGGAACAAGAAAACAGGGTTTTATTTAAAGCTTTGTCTATTTCCAAGCCCTACTGTTTGACCTTTAAAGTGACAGTGAGAAATGAAGCCTTGTTGTTGGATTAAATGGTACGAGAGAGTGCCATCAGACACAGCGGCAGATGAAATCAAGTGCACAAGTGTTCGGTCTTGGCAGTATTTAGTGTCACAGTGATGAACTATCAATACCAGCACGCAAACATCAGCTAGCGCGCACGCACGCACGCACGCACGCACGCACGCATGCACACACACACACACACACACACACGGACAGACAGACAGACAGACAGACAGACACACACACACACAGAGGCACACACACACACACACACACACACACACGGACAGACAGACAGACAGACAGACAGACACACACACACACACAGAGGCACACACACACACACACACACACACACACAGACAGAGACAGACAGACAGAGACACACACACACACACACACACACACACACAGACAGACAGACAGACAGAGACAGACAGAGACACACACACACACACACACACACACACACACACACACACACACACAGAGACAGACAGAGACACACACACACACACACACACACACACCAATCCCAATACTGCACATAAAATCTTATGAATGAAAGATGACTTTTGCTCACACTGTCATAATGAAATAATTATTAAAGTCACAGTACTGTATTTACCCTAGACTAAAGATTTTTTTTTTAATTTTCACCATTTAAACCAGTTAAAATAAACCAAAACACTTTTTAGTTTGGGTGGAATTCAATAAGCTCCTAAAGGCAAGCAGGCAGAATTCTGAAACACTTGAGTGTTCTGATAATAAAGACAAATAATAAGGGCCGACAGTAAATGATCTAAACCTCCAGAGTTGAGATAAAAGCCACAGGAGATGTTCATCTGAAGGAGACTATCATCCCATCCACACACACTGGGATTATTTACTGCGATTACACCCCGCACCGTGTCTTTTTCACATCCACACTTCTAGTACTGTTGTGTTTCCTCTTTTCGTCTTTTTTTATTCCACACACCACTCTCTCTAATGCACAAAGACCCAAACACACCGGATAATGAACGCTTTATAGCCTCTAATCTCAGTTATTATTCTCTCGACAGGAGTCAGAGGCTTTGGTCTTCTGTCCTAACCTCACGTGTGTCTAGTTTATATTCCCCTTTCTCTCACATTTACAACTTAAACCACATTCCTACAACATACGAGTAATTGGAAAAAAATCAGTCGGAAAATAAATACCATACAAGTCAATTATTTGAAAGATAAATTAAGACCGTTAGATAAAGAAGAACATAAGAAAAAAATGAGTGCACACAATAATGACGGTGCACTCATAATAAACTTAAATCTCTTTTCTGGTGTGCTTTATAACTGAGAAGTATTTATTAAAGTCAACATTATTACTCATAATTAAAAATATTTGTGCGTGTTTCTTTGTCATTGACTTGTGTTGATGCTTGGTTCAAACTTGCATCAAGGTACAGAAAGCCAAATAACCAAATAATGGTGAACTGTGGGATGTGAGCCCCATCTAATGGTAATATTGAAACTTTATAAAAGTTTACTGAAATCTGATCTTTGTTCTGGAAACACACCGAATCGCACCTGTAGTCAAAGCTTCCTCTCTGCCGCGAGCGTCTTCATCACTCGGCTGTCGGATGTTCCAGGACGTGAGAGACAGGTTGTTGATGTCGTCCAGGTCTTTCAATCGAAGCATGTCCATATCACTGCTGTTGCTGTAGTATCTGGGAATAAAGCACGCTTTACCTCTCTTAAACACATCCCGAAGAACGTCCTCCGTCCGGACCTCATCGGGCATGCTCAGAAACACAGCCACGCGCCGGCTGGAAAGATACTTGGGATGCTTGAACAACTAGAAAAGAGTTTGACAGGTGATCTGTTACATGTCGCTGCAAGTCATCAGAATGAGAATAACATGTTCATAAACAGTCAATTCCATTTCATCAAACACATATTAACATTATTTAAACAAAATAACTCTTTTAATGATTAAATGCATAATCGCGGGCTGTTGACGGATCAAGATGCAAATGCGTCCTATGATGTAACGGAACAAATTTAGAGTTAAACTTTGAAGAAAATGAAATCCCAAGTTATCAGAAGTACGTCTGTAAGATCTGTACGTCTGATGAAGAACGGGTAGAAAGAACTGTTGTGTTCATCCATTCTAAACCATAAACATCTTACAGACATCTTCAAGACGTCGATGTGACATCTGACAGCAGACGTCTCAGAGATGTCTTTAAGATGAGAACAGACATCAAATGAATGTCTTCCGGATGTATTCTATCAGGGTTAAAACTCTTTATGCTATTTTGTATTTAAATAGAAGAATGTATAATCTTTAATAATGTTTTATTAACATTTGAGCAATTCTGTGATAATGTGAACTTTGCCATGAAAATATAAAGTATTGACCAAAGGTTTTGTCAACATTTGGTGGTTCACATGCCCATGTGAGGTCTCTTTTTAAAGTTTTATAATATTAATATTATTTTTTGTGCATTATTGTTCATAGTAAAGTGTTATTTTCAGGACTGTCACATTAATAACACTATATTTAACTCATAAACAGACATATAAAGATACTGTATTTATATTATTGATTCTGGTCTGTTGATTTTATTTCACATAAATTTTAAGAAGTTTCAGTTTAGTCCATTTTTTGTCGCATCCATAAATCAGGATTATTTCTCTTTATTAAAATAGAATATTTGTTTATAGACTGATATTTCTCTATTGTTTAAACATTATTAACAAGTGTTTTGTGTTATATAAAGAGTGTGTTTAGTTGACCGGTCACAATTATAATCTAAGGTTTTTTAATATCATGTCTATGAGGCTTTTTTTTTTTTTATTTATTTTAATAAATGTAAGATTTATTCATCAACAAACAAATGTACAATTTATATCCAAAGGCATGCAAAATATAATAATAAAATAATACTATAAAATAATGTAGTAATACTATAAAATAATAAAATAATATTATAAAATAACAAAATAATATCATAAATAACAAAATAATACTAGAAAATAATAAAATAATACTATAAAATAATATTATAAAATAATAAAATAATATTATAAAATAAAAAAATAATACTATAAAATAAAATAAAAATAGTATAAAATAATATTATAGAATAACAAAATAATACTATAAAATAACACAATAATTCTATAAAATAATAAAATAATATTATAAAATAAAAAAATAATACTATAAAATAAAATAAAGATAGTATAAAATAATAAAATAATATTATAAAATAATAAATAATATTATGAAATAACAAAAAAAATACCATAAAAAAACAAAATAATAATATAAAATAATAAAATAATACTAGACAATAAATCTACAAAATAATAAAATAATACTAGAAAATAATGAAATAATACTATAAAATAATACTATAAAATAAACAAATAATACTATAAAATAATACTATAAAATAAAAATAATACTATAAAATAATACTATAAAAAATAATACTATAAAATAAACAAATATAATAAATAAATGTGATTTAGACAGTATTATCATTATTAATATAATGATTATTATAATTAGTTTTTAGTATGATGTTATGATGACGTGTGTGTGACTATAAACACATTTACCTTGTGTGAGATCACGTGAGACTGTCGATGTTTCTCTTGATCGGACATTCTACCAACTCTCTCTTTTATTTCTCTCCTTAAAGCTTGTTTAGCTGCACGCAGAGCTGCCATAACACACACACATGAAGTCAAACTTCTGTAATCAATCACTGATATCTCTGGCGAAAACAACACACTGATCGATGATGAAGAAGATTATCGATTAACTCTTCTGCTCGTCTTTAAGTGAAGTCACCGCACTCTGACGTCATACTGTAGCGCGTGTCGGCAGCTTTCACACTCGATATATATAAATAAATATAATATAATATAAATATATAAAACATCGAGACAGAGATAACGAGAATAGTTTGTAATGTTCCTCACAGTCGCATAATAATTATTTAATAATCTGCAGCTCATAAAGTTTAAACATAAGAGCTCACGTCACAGTTTAGAGCCGCTAGTGCGCATGCGCAGACCTGTGGTGATTGGCTGTTCACACGCGACTTCCGTTTCCGGTGCAGCACGAGTGACGCGTCTGTTCTCATCTATAGTCTTTGGCTTTTTCTTTATTCGGGTTAAAGTTCAAAATTATTCACATTTTAATATTTAGCTAAATAATTTAAATAATAATATCATCAAACTCATTAATATAAATGAAATAAAACAAAATAAATCACTTCTGAAGTTTATTTTTTCAAACTTAATTCCCCTTTGACTTTAAGCAAAACTCATAGAATTTAATTTCTGTGTCACAAACAATCAAACAAAACTTGATTTCTGTTATTAACATAAGAATATAAAAATAACAACACTTTTACAAGATGATAAACATTTACATTTACATTTACATTTAGTCATTTAGCAGACAAAATGTTAAAAAAATGTTTTAATTTAAAATAAAACAGAAATCTGTTTAATAAAACACTCACAGACGAGATAAGATGATTTATGGTTTATAAGTGATGTATAAAAATAAAACACGCAATGTTATGACACTGTGACGTCAGGTCGCGTGTGTGACGTCACACGCGAGGTTAAACTGGAAGGGGATGAAGAGAAGAAACTGTGTTTAAAAGCGAGAGAAACAAAACTCAAACACAAACTTTACTCTCAGATTTAAACACAAACTTTACACGGAAATAAAGTTATTAATATTATAAAATATAAAATATTTATTCTGTGTTCAGAGGTGAGTTTATATTCTAATCTTTACACTTATTTTGTGTTTGTTAAGAGTCACACATACTGTTATTATGTATGATTTACGTCATTTATTTCAGTATATAACATTAAAATATCATTGGGTTAAATATAATTGTTTTATTTTAAAGTTTTGCAAACACGAACAAACATGATCAGATACGTCAATAATAAATAATAAACAATCGATTTAATTCTACAGTTAAACATTAAAGTTATTTAAAGTCGTAAATCCATGAGTTTACTTCCGGTTCTTTAAACTTTACGTCGTCAGGGGGCGTGGTCAAGACGCGGCGTCCAATCGCGTGTGAGTGGGCGTGTCCTGTTACGACATGACGTGTTTAAATAATGTCGAGTTTCTCTTTAAACTGCGCGCGACGGCTTAAACAAGATTAAACACTCTTATACAACATCCTGTAAGTAAGAACAATATATTTATAATATATATAATATATAAGGCGATATAATGTGCTGCTGAAGTGTTTCATTGTTGTTGATATAAACACAAATAAACAAAGGGTCTGATGTAAATACTGCAGGTTTCCATGGCAACAATAAACCCCATTACTCTCATCATACTGCAACAAGTTATAGAGAATAATAATAATTATAATAATAATGATAATAATAATAATTAGAATAATAATAATATTTATAATAATAATAATAATTATAATGATAATAATTATAATAATAATAATAATAATTATAATAATTATAATAATAATTATAATAATTATAATAATAATAATGATAATAATAATAATTATAATAATAATAATAATAATAATAATAATAATAATAATAATAATGATAATGATAATAATAATGATAATAATGATAATGATAATAATAATAATAATAATAATGATAATAATGATAATGATAATAATAATAATAATAATAATAATGATAATAATAATTATTATTATTATAATTATAATAATTATAATTATAATAATAATAATAATAATAATAATAATAATAATAAAGTTTGAATATTCTATTCTGTTGTTGGACTGATGAGATATTTGCCTTAAAAGTAAAATATTTTTTTCCAAAGAAAGTCAAAAAACTAAATCTATTTTTAATTATTGTAATATATATTAATATTTAATGTAAAGTGTAGAAATTCAGCTTTAAATATGAAGTATATTGTATTTATCCGTCAATAACTGTCGGTTATATAGATCATAATTTTAATGAGTAATAAAAACAATAAAATAAATATTATAATCTTTTTTTACCAGTGTCCCTGGGTCAGTATGGTCATGATGAACAATCATTGGTCCTTGCTCGCACACTTATAAGTATACACTAGATTCATTGTGCAGACTTCCTCATGTTAGTGTGCGAGGTGCACATGTAGTTAAAGAGGAAGATCTTTACAGACATGACACAGAAACAAGTACACTTCTGCACGGAGAACAAGTTGTGTCTTATAAAAGTAGATATTTTGAAGAATGTTCAATTGCTTTGGTTTCTCGTCCATGCGGTTGAAGCGAATGGGTGCCAGTGTTGTTCGGCTACCGCCTTTCTTCAAAATATCTTATTTTGTGTCCTGCAGAAAACAGAAAGTCGTAGAGGTTTGACATGACATCAATTCTTCATTTTTGGGTGAACCATCCCTTTAAAATGTATAAAATTATAAATGTCCAAGCCTTAAGTAGATATCGAACTAGAGATTGATCAAAGTTTTCAGATATTTCAAACATTCTTTTCTTGGATGTGCTATATACATTATATGTTATCATCAGTCAAGAAGTGTTAATTTGAATCAATGTTGTGTTCTTCTTGTCTCATCAAGAGGGATATGGCTCAGGAGACCAACCAGACCCAAGGGCCTTTACTCTGTTCCAACGGTTGTGGGTTTTACGGGAACCGGCGGAATAACGGCATGTGCTCGGTGTGTTATAAAGATTCTCTACAGCGCCAGAACAACAGCGGACGATCCAGCGAATCAGGTGAGATGTAGCACTTGTTCACCTATTGCTGTATCGGCTATTTACCGCTTCATTGTCTCCTCGACTATTGTAAGTCGCTTTGGATAAAAGCGTCTGCTAAATGCCTAAATGTAAAATGTAAATGTGAGATGTGTGCCACCGTTCACAATAGTGCTGTCCCATCTCAGAGAGACTGTCTGATTTAAGATGATTGATACAGGTTGGTCATCACCAGGGGTCGACGATGGGACCAACATATGATCCATACATTAATAAGTAACAATACATTGCAGGGGTGCTGCACCCGAGTTAGCCACACCTACTTATATACGTACAACAATATACATTGAGCAAAAGAATATTGCAATCACATCCTGCTTGACATTTCTATTTTTTGGGCAATTTTGTGGAGATCTTGATGTGTTTGTTAAATCTTCCAAGTCCTCATTATCTATGTTATCTAACATGAAATGTCTGGATTGGCCATAGTTATATTGGCCATATGTTATAATATTTTCTTCTGTCTCAATTTAATGTGCAGAGACATCTAGAAGTAAACTCATGGTAAGTTCAATTATTCACTGGAACGTTTAAACACTCGCTGCGAAAAATGCCCTTCTCGTGAAACATGTTTCTCTTGTTTTTAGTACAAATATCTAAAACTTCTTAAAGGAAGTCACGTTTACTTGGCATGGATAGTAACCGAAGATATTTTGTCTTGCCTTGGGAAACAAAATGTACAAGTGAAGTTCATAGAAACAAGAAAATAATCTGCCAGTGTTATGAGAAAAATGCTTTTGTTTTTTAACTAATGTAAGTTTATTTTTCTTACTTTCTTATTTTAAAGCACGATAACTTTTAAAATGTTCTTTCCTGAAAAAAGACATCACTATCTTTGGTAACTTTCCTTGCCAGTTTTAGATATTCATACAAAAATGCATATTTTGCAGCGCCGTGTCTGTTGGAAGACATTACTGTGTTTCTATAAGAGTTTGAACCCGCCAGACAACAACACTGGTTTAATGTATGGAAATTGTTTTGTGCGGTTGTGATTTTGTACAATGTGGATCCAAACCAAAGCAAATTTCAATAATCATTGTTGAACATGATAAAAATACCGGCACGAGATTTGGACTCGTGTCAAAACTTGTTAAAAACAAACGCAGGCTTTGAAAAGACTTGTCGTTGTCTTGTCATGTTGCGTCAGAAGAAACACTTCCATCCACCTTTCTCAGCATTATAAACCAAATACATTTGAAATGCAAATATTGATGTTCTGTGTGTCCTGTTCTTTCATTTGACCAGCGTCATCCAGTATAAGCGGTTTAGGAGAATCTGTGTGTGTACAGTTAACATCACAACATGAACAAAACAGGTACATCTCTCACATTCTTTCACATTGTGTTATATTAAATATTTGATGTGTTTATTTTTCTGTTTTGTATAAAAGCTACAGTGTATTATCTTTATAAATATTATACATCCTGTAGTGTCTGCTCTGGTTTCTCATCGTCCGGGGCCGATGCGC
>CM065674.1:1471478-1491478 GCA_033220385.1 Triplophysa yarkandensis
GATTAAAATGATAAATGACCTTTGATTCCTCTAGAAGTTAAACAGATAGTTCACCCTATAATGAGAATTCTGTCATCAACTTTATAAGTTCTGTTAATCACAAAATTAGATATTTCGAAGAATGTGACGATCATTTTTATTTTTTTACATCGGGAGAACATGGCATTCTAAACTGTCGTATAGTTCTTTGTTATATCGGAACACAGTTATGATATAAAGTTTGTTATATCATTCTAATGTGGTTCTTTGTGTTTAACCATACAGAACTGTAAACAGGGTTTGATCAACTATAAAGCGAGTCATTCATAACAGAATATTCCTTTTTGGGTGAACTAGCGTTCTATCACTAACTATCACTTTAACTGGCATAGAAAATAACCCTAACACACCGGAGTCAGAGCTTATAGGAACTTTTTGGAAATATGAAAGACAATGATGTTTCTTTTTGGAGATATTGTGCAGAAGAAAGACATAATTATTAAAATACACAGATTAATATGGATGTTAAAACATGAAAATGCTGACAGTATTTTTAGACTCTATAATGTAATAGTGTCATTGAGGATGTATAAGGGACACCCAAACTCATTTTAAAACATGTAGGGTTGAATAAGTGCTCTAATGTCCACAAGAGTGCACTATACTACCTTTTTCTCATATCAGATACTCCTAAAAAAAAAAGGACCAAAACTTTGATTCTTTAAATGTTTGTATTCTTGAGTGTACAATATCATATTATAATATCACTCAAAATATATAAAGATATATCCTATAATGTAATATTACATAAGTCATACTTTTAAGCGAGATCAAGATCATAACATACGATACAGAAGAGTGAATCCAAAAAATAAAAAATCGTTCATCTAGTATTTTCCATATTCTGATTTAGATTGAAAATCCAAGTGCAGACAGCTCTTAACAAAAATACTTGATTCATACAAAAACATTCATAATATAAAATCTTAAAGTCCCTTGAAACGCAGACGAGACTAGACTAGACTAGACTAGACTAGACGAGACGAGACTAGACTAGACTAGACTAGACGAGACTAGACGAGACGAGACTAGACTAGACTAGACGAGATGAGACGAGACTAGAGTAGACTAGACTAGACTAGACAGGCCACAGACAGGGACAGCACAGGACAGAAAACACAAGAGCTTTAAATAGAGAAGAAACTAAAGCAGGTAACAAGGGAAACATGTGAAGGTCGTCAACTCATAATGGGATAATGAATAAGGAAACACAAGGGGGCGGGGCTTAGACTCAAGACAGGAGAGCACATGGCACAAAAAAAAACAATGGCCATGTGCGTCCAACACAAACGCAAGACATGATCCTGTCCTTCTAACAAGGTAAATAACCACAAGGACAGGACCATGACAACACCTTTCTGTATTATACAAACTATTTATGTTGTGCCAGGAAAAAACTAATGTGAAAGAAAAAGTCTGCTAAATGACTAAATGTAAATGTAAATGTAAAAAGAAATGTGAGGCAGCCTGGAGCATCTGTTTAATAAAACATTTGTTTCGCTAATAAAATATGTGAATATCAAAAACGTGGGTGGGTGACAGGAAAAAAGTTGGTTAATGTTGTGGCCTTGCTTTCCCTTTAATTCAGTGGAGTGGAAACAATAAAACACTTCAGTCTTTCACCATCCATCACATTAAAACATTCTCCATCATCTTTTATTCTCCATTTACTCCCATAGGAGACTACACAGACTTTTACTCCTCAAGAGATCATGCCACCAATGTCGGAATAATGTTCCGAGGAAAAGAGAACGCCTTGATGCCCAACTGGTATGTGACAGGTTATTAATATTCCACACCCTATAAACCCTACGCCCTAAATCAAGTATGCTGTCACTTCAGTGTACAATCTCATACTGACTCCTTTTGACTTTATACTTCATGTGAATTTTCTCTTCCCCACCGTACGGGTTTCAGTTTCAAACTTTTAGGAGTTATTCCCATAAACCTTTTCCTCTCATTTCACCTGTCATGCTAAATAATACACCTGCGTTTTCCAGCCCGCTGCCGCAAAATATCTTCCAGCAATAACTCTCACCTGCGATACAGGACTGTATTTTGCTCATTTTTACTTACAAAACTGAGAGGAAGAGTTATTTGCTCGGGGACAGAACAAGGACTTTTTGAGAAGTTTTTTAAATGCAGTTGGAACGTCGCTGGCACATGAAGATGCCCTCGGCTTTGTGATCGTGTCATCGGGTTTTTGTGGATCCGTGTCTCTTCCACAGAGAGGAATGAAAAGTGCTGCAGAGAAAAATCTATAATTGATGAACTTTTGGCTGAAGTCCTGGACTTGATCTACAGTGGTGATGGTGGCAGTGTTGATTATGGAGTGCAGGATATAAAAGATGATGCGTGTCATTTGTATAGACTTTTGTCTCACTTTTATAAGTTATACATTTTGGATTTCCTTTAAAGGTTTAAACACTGGGAATTAACCAATGAATCTTCCAATTTGTGATCTGTCATGAATTACTCACTCTGTAGTTGTTCCAAACCCATATACATTTACTTCTTTGTGTCCTACATTCCTCAAAATATCTCATTTTGTTTTCAACAGAGCAACAATTAAAGATGTAAAATACCATGGATCAAAGAACTATTTGGTTGCAAGCATTCTTCCAAATATCTTTAATGAACAGATCAAAAAAACAGTAGAAATGTAAAAACTCAAGTGTGAGTAAATGATGACAGATACTTATTTTTGGGAGAACATAAATGTTAGAAAGCAACATTAAATTCATAAAATGAAAAAACATGAGATATTTTTCTCTATACTACAGGCTGAGGTTACCAGTGGGCTATCATGGGAGAGCTTCATCTGTGGTGGTGTCTGGAACACCAATCAGACGACCTCGAGGACAGATGAGACCCGATCCAGGTAAACATGCAAACCTGGATGTGTGTGTGTGTGTGTGTGTGTGTGTGTGTGTGTGTTTGTGTGTGTGTGTGTGTGTGTGTGTGTGTGTGTGTGTGTGTGTGTGTGTGTGTGTGTGTGTTATTTTTTATTAGAATAATTCATATTTGAAGTCGAAAAATGGTGTCTTGTTTTTCAGCAAGTATATGGGTAATTGAGTGTTTGGTTGTGCCCAGAAATCTTCGTTAGTTTTGTCTGATAAATGTTCTCTGTCCTTTAGCCCAGCCGCCTGTTTTCGGGCCAAGCAAACAGCTGGATATTGAGCTGGAGATGGTAAGTTTTATTTGATTTGGTTCACTAGTTTAATAGTCCAGCATCTGTCTGTTATCATCACAGGATGCTGCTTCAGTTTTCTTCAGATGAAACACTGCACTCATACACATCGGTGTATGTAATCTGTTTTTTCCTGTGGTTTTTACGCACACATGTATTTAAAATCACATTATTTGCTAAATGAGTATTATAATATATAGGAACTTAAACGAGATAAATTGGGAAAGTAACATTTTTAATATTGTTCACCACTATATTCTTCATATTTGTTTATTAATGTGTGACTGTCTGGAACAGTCATTTCTACAGAATGTTGTCTCCAAAGTGTTTTATATCCTTAAATCAAAGTTAACAAGTGGAGACACATTTAATTGATATTTAACCATTATTGTTTTTGCCTCTAAACATAAATATGTTCATTCAAATTTTTATTACATACATAAATATACTACATTTTTAATTAATAGAATCATTAAATATGAAGAAAATAAAACATGAAGTTAGGATCTTTGCCGTGATTCAAGACTCTTGTTTTTATACACATTTTGATGGTGTTGGGCAATGTGTCGAGAAGATGAACGTTTGTGCTTTGGGAAACTCTGTAAGGATAAAGGATGAGGGTTCTCTGTGTTCATTTCTCAGGCGTTCTTTGTGGGAAAAGGCAACAAGCTTGGAGAGGTCATCCCGGTGGAGAAGAGCCATGAGCACATCTTCGGCATGGTTTTAATGAACGACTGGAGCGGTGAGAATATCAACCTTATTCTGCTGTTTAAGAGTTTTATTAAGAAGAATGACTTTTAGTATTTAACTGTATTTTACGGTCGACTTCTTCAACTTGTTTATTCTTTATATTCTCTGTTGAAAAAAAGATATTCATATCTCAGATATATCTCATAAAACATCACATCTCAAATCTTATTAATTAAGCTTTACAGCTTTAAAGAACAGTTTGGTTTTACGTAAGTCTTCCCATACAAGAAAGAGACTACGGGTGGTCTATTACTAAATCTTCCATAGTATATATACGTTCTGTCTCTATTTTCATTTTACCAAACGAATGTTAAAAATCTGAAACAAATGGATAAAATTAAAGCCTCCATTGAGCTATTAAGCAACATTTGAGTAATAAAATACTGCCTTCGTCACATGTTTACATACACAATAAACACACTCTTTACAAATGACTGATCGGTGAATGATGTTCATATAGTCTTAAAGAAGCTTGCGTCGTGTCTTTGGGTGTTCAGAGAAGCCAGACACTCCGAGCGTGACGTGGTCGTGATATATCGGTGTTTCCCGGTTCTGAACAACAACCCTCATCAATTCTTTTTATTATTCTGCTGTCTCTTCTCGAACTTACAGCCATGCCATTTCCAATGCACCGGCCAATATTGCTTTTTTATGAGCCATCGAGGAGACTTAAGAAATGAGAAACACCTGCAAGCTGAAACGACTGAAAGTGAAGTGCATATGCCGGACCTATTCAACATCTGTTTAACTGTATCACTTAAGTTCATAGGCAACACTGTGTTTTTCATGTATGTGGATCATATAGAAACATTGTGTTTGCTGTAATGCCTTAAAAAAAAATGTACAGAAGGAAGTCAGCATTCAGCACACACACATTTCTGCCGGTAGATTTCTGTGAAGTTATGAGTGAAGAAATGAAAACAAAACGGAGAATACTATAAATCATAAAGAATTAGACATGATTAAGGAAATTTTATGGTTTTTCTGATTGAATGAATTCAGACCAAAGCATTATTAAAGCTTTTTGTGCCAGGAATCAAGCCCAGATTTAATTATTCTGCACTTTATTGAGCAGTAATGTGAGAATTGATGCTAACAGATTAAGATTTTGACAAAACTAGAGATCAAATTATGCAGAAAATGTCAGCAATTTATGAACTAAAGTCATCAAGTTGCTTGAGATGAGGATGGGTCGTTGCCAAGGTGTTGCTATGCTGCTGCATTGGGTGTTCTGAGTGAATTTAAGATAAAGTTTGAAAGTTCTGAAACAAAGTTTGTTCTAGTGAGCAAATTATTCTTATATGTTTTTTATTCTCTCTCTTATGTTCCAGCTCGGGATATCCAGGCTTGGGAATATGTTCCATTAGGTCCATTTTTGGGCAAGAATTTTGGCACCACCATCTCACCGTGGGTCATTCCCATGGAAGCGCTGATGCCATTTGTTGAGCCCAATCCAGTCCAGGTAAATCACACCGTATGATCCTTTAGAGAATGAAAGAACCCAATGATAGACTGAGCTACATCAAAGCAACAGAACTCCGATCTCTAATACTAAATATAGACTTTAATCTCTGGAGTGCCAGACATATTTGTTTTTTGTTAAAACGTACCCCTAACCTCATAATCTCTGAATCTGTCTGCAGACAGCCAGGGTTGCCAGATCTTTAAAAACCTCCCATAAGCATTAAGAACTAATTCAGTGACTCAATGTTACAATATATGCCTCCTAAAAAAACCATGTTTTAACATATCATTGGTATGCATGAAAAACTATTTCTTGTTACAAACAATGTGCACATTTTGTTTTCATAAATTGCTTTACCTTAAGACCTTATGAACAACATCTGTCCACCACAATCTACCGTAAGAGTTTTAAAAAAGCCCAATTCAGTGGGGTAACTGTATGGAAGGGTTGTCATGATATCATCAACATAACTTATGATTCTGTACCAACTAAAGTATCACGGTTCCAAGTAGTGTCATTGTGCCATAGAGATACATTTATTAAATAAAACATATTTGAGTAACACTCAAATTTAAATAAACATTTTGCTATACTATAGCTATGCATTGTACTATAATTAACTGTATTATACTGTACATTATATACTTAAACTAAAAATATTAAACTGCAGCAAGTCAATTAAAATCGCCGATTTTGATATTTACTAAGACTCAAAAATATAAGTGTCTGAGGAAATCGTAACTTGGATTTATAGAGAAGAGTCCATGACTATGCTTCCCACGTTTTGGAACAATCCGTCAGTCATATAATATTAAATAAACATAGTTCACCTAAAAATAAAAACTCTCTCATAAATAACTCACTTTGTTCAGTGAGAGATATTTGGAAGAATGTTAGCAAACTCTTGGGCACCATTAATAACAATTGTATGGAGAAAGTGTAGTTTTATTTGTTTTGAAATCTTTATTTGTGTTTAACAGAACATAAACATTAAAACAGGTTTCATAACAACTTGAATGTCAATAATTAATGACAGAATTTTCATCACAAGACTAGGAATTTACAGTTTGTTATATGTATCAATGAGTTTTTGACCTGTTGGTCTCGTTCATATTTTTAGGACCCTGCACCTCTGCCGTACCTACGTCATGATGACCCTTACACGTTTAATATCAACCTGTTTGTGGAAGTGAAAGGTTTGTGTTTGTGTTCGCATACACTCAATCGTATATACATTTTTTTTGGTGGCCAAAAGTGATGTCGGGGGCAACATTTCAATGTAATGCTTCTTCAAATTATGTTAAACTATAAAAATTATAAGGTGTGTAATACGAAAATAAACAAAACACTAAACTAAACGGATTTATGAGACACAATTATTTGAAGACTACACCACATTAGGGAATGTAGACATGAGTTTTACTCGTTATTGTGTATGTTAAGACACTTTATTGTTCATGGTTTTGTTCTAGGTGAAGGAATGCCAGATCCAGCCATCATTTGTAAGTCAAATTTTAAGGTAAGAGATCATTTTACATCGACATGTTGCTACATCAGTGATCAAACTTTCATGTCACCTTCTAACAAGACACAATGAAAGAGATGACCGATTTGATTGTAATGTTGTGTATTAGACAACGTGTTGTGTATGTGACGTGTCGTGTTTTATAGTACATGTACTGGACAATGAAACAACAGCTGGCCCATCACACAGTCAACGGCTGTAATGTCAGATCGGGTGATCTGCTGGCATCAGGAACCATCAGTGGACGGGTACGTGTGTGCACATGTCAGACATATGAAGTATTTCTATATGAGTGATCCAGGAGCATACACTAGAAACAGAGTTAAACTAAACCATAACCTGGCTTTGATCTCCATCAGATGATTCATGTGTTCTGCCTCCAGCATGAGTGAATGATACATGACTGATGGACTCTTCACTTTATTTGTGTGTATTTGTACGTGTGTGTGTGTGTGTGTGTGTGTGTGTGTGTGTGTGTGTGCTTTTGTGCCTGTGTGTGTTTAGGATCCAGACAGTTTCGGCTCTCTGCTGGAACTCTCCTGGAGAGGATCCAAAACTATTGACCTCGGCCATGGAGAGACAAGGACCTTTTTAAAGGATGGAGATGAGGTCACACTCACAGGTGCGTGCGGGTGTGCGTGCGTGCCTAAGTGTGTGCGTGTCTATATTCAGTATGCTTTCATAACGACAATAATAATTTATGAAATATTTATGCATACGTTATTAGAAGTCTATCAAAGTATGCTATTACAAAATATGAAAACAAAGTTATAATCTGTTCTATAATCAAAATATTCTTAAGTATACTTGACTATTTAAAGTAATAATTCTGCCCAAAATAAAAATGACATCACAGTTATTTCCAAAAGATGTTTAGAAGAATTATTGTGGATTGTTTTGTGTTGTTTTGTGTCCAGACAATAAGAGACTAACGCTTCTTGTAAACATTCTTTAAAATATCTTAGCTTGTGTTTTTCAGAAGTAAGACTAGTGTGACAAGAATAAAAAATGAATGAGGACACTTCTGTAAACTTATGAGCACATTGATGTTAATGTATTCAATACATAAATATTATTAAACATATACTTACATATACTTAATTTAAAAATATATGTGCGACCATATAGACATGTAATCTCTCTGTGTCTCTCTGCAGGTTATTGTGAGGGCACGGGCTATCGAGTGGGTTTCGGTCGCTGTGAGGGGAAGATCATTCCTGCACTACAACATTGACATATCTCAAGATCTCTGGAGAGAGAGAGAGAGAGAGAGAGAGAGAGAGAGAGAGACACCACATTTTAAAGTCTTTCACAGTCTAACTTTATCTCAGAACACATCATTCTAGTGACTTCAGCTCTCTTATACACTGTCAAAAGTTTTAGGACACTTACTAATGCATTATATTTTTTCCACATTTTACAATAATGATAAACTCAAAATGATGGAATCAAACAAATGAACTAGGTTAATTATGTTGTAAGTATAAACAGAAAGATATATTTTTGATAATCTTAATTGAATTTGCAGAAAAGTTTTCTTTTCATTTTGTCAAACAGCTTCTTAAAGTCTCACACTGAGATGCTTTTTAAAGAATTTCTTTTTAAAGGCTGTTCTTTCTTCAATGAACGTCATCATCATCAAAAACATTTTTATTAAATAGACTGTACGTTTTGTCACGAAAATAACATGGAATTTGACTAAATACTACTTTTTTCCATTAAGCTAATTTCAGACAACACCTACAGACAAATTTTTTTTTAAATGAGAAAACTTTCACTCAAGTGTCCCAAAACTTTTGACAGATGGTGTTTTGTGCAGATTAATGATCTGGGTCATATTTTCATCTCCCATTCTCTCTCTGTCTCTCTTGCCCATTCTCTCTCTCCTGTCATACTCTCATCGTCCTGTCAAATAAAGCCATACACAAAAGACCAAATTTACTTTAAACATTCACATGGTGAATAAACATTTGGTTTATGTTCAGAGAATTCTCTAGAAAAATGTTAAGAGAACAGATAACCTTTCTTCGTATATCCCGATGAAATGTTGTGAAGAGGAATAACGTCGCACAGGTTTTACATCATTTCTATTTTTGCATGATTGACATGTTTGATTTTAATGGTCTTGTTACACAATAAAGTTACTGATTTCTTACCACTTAAGTGACCTGTAGCTCAATGTTTCAAACGGACATGGCGTTAGAGAGACAAACAGTTCATATAAATTGATTCAGCATTGTTTACACAACTCTTTCATAAGTGCAATGAATCATTTCTGGTGTGTTCCTGTGACCTGTTTACAGATGGTACTGAATCCTCAGAGACGTGCGGCGTCGTGTGGTCACCGGGCTCTGTCCATGACAGTTAGACAGTGTAGGTCAGATGGGCTTCAGTGTGTGTGTGTGTGTGTGTGTGTGTGTGTGTGTGTGTGTGTGTGTGTTCAGTGTGTGTGTTCAGTGTGTGTGTGTGTGTGTGTGTGTGTGTGTGTGTCTCTTTCTCTGTGTGTGTGTGTGTGTGTGTGTGTGTGTGTGTGTGTGTGTGTGTGTGTGTGTGTGTGTGTGTGTGTGTGTGTGTGTGTGTGTGTGTGTGTGTGTGTGTGTGTGTGTGTGTGTGTGAGAGAGAGAGAGAGAGAGAGAGAGAGAGAGAGAACTGATGGCTATGGGACATTTAGAGACAGATATACAGATAACTTTTTCTCTGTCTGATCAGAGGTTTATTGATCGTGTCTTGGCGGCATCACAGATGGACATCTCTACATCCTTAAAGCTTGACCTTGAGGTCACTTTCAATAGAGATGACATCATTCTGAACTAAAGAGTCCTCTGATTAATAAAATGACAACAACAAAAATGTTACTATTATGAACACATTAGAAGGTATTTTGAGAAATTAATCAATGGTGTATAATGTGGTTTGGTTACCAACATTCTTCAAAATATCTTATTTTTTTAAATAAACAAATGAGGGTGTATAAACGATGACTTTGTCATAACAACAAGCCCTCCATGCATTAGATTATGTTTTAAAATGATGTATAGATTGATGAATGATTGAGTATTATAGAACACAGTCAGCAGGAAACGTTCAGCAGTCCAGTTGAGGATGAACTGCATTATAACTGCACCCAACCGTCCCGTCTGAATAACCTTTCTCAAGTTACTGTACCTCTAAAATTCATTTGAACCTTTCATCCACATGTAGTTAAATATAATAAAAACAAAAAACACATGAGAAAAAGAAACCAACAAATATCATTGTTTGTGTGAATGTAGAAGTGCCTGTTTGTAATATTCTACATTCACTTTAATATGAACAACGACCAATAATCAATAAACTTGAGTTTAGCTCAATCTACTTCAGTAGTGATGTTATGAGACAACTAACAGGGATTCTTTCATAAAAGTAAACGCTCCATGAGGTTTTTTATTCCTTTATTTTGTGACCAGCTGAAGCAGATGTTTTTCATGTGGACATCTAAATTTAATCTCAACTCTGAAGATGTGTTTTTGTGGGTTCAGCTCAACTTTTGTGTTTGCAGTAAAAAGGCACCAGAACATTTTCCTTGCATCAGACAACACAACACATTTCTTTCTGTTGAGTCGGAGAGAAATATCTGACATGTGAATCTGAAGCATGATGGTCTGTGATCGCCGGTGGTTTAGTAACCACACATGACGTTTATTTAAGATGTTTTAAAATGTCCATTAAAGGATTTTGTATATTATTATGTAATAACAAATATGGTTGGTATAAACCTGTTCTCCTTTAGTAGAAAAGTTTTATTTTTAGAAAAGATGAATAAGAATATAAAAATGTTTTTTAAGAAATATTTAGATTTATTGTTAATAGTTGTTCACAAGAACTCAAGTGCGAACACAAATATTGTCAGCCAAACACTTTCAACTCAGTTCTATAAGTTGTCATAACATTTATTTGAAACACAAAATAATAAAAGAGTATTTTTTTATAAATTAGTGTATGTAATAAATTTGATATATGTGTCATATTGTTTTTCCCCCAATAAAAACCAATTCTTGAGAAAGTATACATTTGTGTAATTAAAGTTCAACGTAGAGACGTCCATCAGGTCTTTGCTATTTATAAATCAAAAGCATTGTCTCTAAACAATTAACAATGTAAATGTTTGGAAGAGATAAGTGAAATATAGCTAGTGCTGCCAAGAAATTGATGAATTTAAACCCGAGGCATTAAATACGACTGATGGCTCAACACTTCCGGAAATAATTAAACAGAGAGAGAGAGAGAACGAGTCTTCCGTGGGCCACAAACTCTCTTACGTAAGATATTTATTACATGAAAACTGAAACTATTATGAAACTAACATTTAACAATAAAAAAGCCACTGAATAGGAATAATTGAAGAGATCTAATCAATATCTCAAGTATTCTTCTAGACATACGTTAGAACATTAAATGGGGAGCAGTCTTGTCTGTGTCTTAGAAGACATCTTAGCAATGTCTCAAAGTCAGTATTAATAAAGATCTCAATATAAACCCAAACATTTCTCGTTCAATTTACTTAAAATACTTAGACCTCTATACTCTCCGTGTATGTCAAACTTCTTTCTGTATTTATTTCCAGAAATTTCATAACACATTGCAAAATTCATTCATAACTTCCTTTATTATGTCAGCTGAGGCACTTGATATCATGCAGCGCGGACAAGAGTTCTCTGTGATATGTACGTTTCATTAAAGACGATACGATACAAACACGGAGAATGAGACTGTAAAGAGAAATTAAGAACCCAAACGATGTCAATTCAGATTAAAATGTAAAAGTTCTCTTGACGAAACTGAAGATATCTGGTTTATATAGAGATGGCAAACTCGTGTGTATTTCTTATTAATAACCACTTTTTGTTGTAGTCTCCATCCAACGAGTCCCATTTTTATTTTCTATGAAATGTGATCTAAATTTAGCAATTTAATCATCTCCAGTGGACGTTGACGGCCTATCAAAAGAATGCAAAAGTACTATAAAGTATCCCCATGTTACTCGTGCCACATATTTAAGCATTAAAAATATAATCAGTCATATCGTAAAAGTCAAATCTGTGTCCATGGGGGTTTGAACAACATGAACGACTTTACACAAGTATTCAAATGCAAATGTTTGGTCAACGCTCAACATTTAGTAAATGACATGCTCTTGCATGACGCCAAAGGTGGCTTTAAAATGAGCGACATTTCGGTTCTTAAATCGGTTTTCGTCGAAATGATCTCAGGAATTTGTGAGTATTTGACGAGACGGTTAATTGGTATGAATCTGTACGTTGTGAATCATACAAAAACGTACGAAAACTACAAAAAAGCAGTTTCTCATTAAAACCCTGTAAACGTACGCAAAAGCAAATCATGCTAAAATACACATGTATATAAGAGAAAGATATCATTGAACCGTTTAACTTGCTTAAAATTAAATTATAACTAAAGGTGGTTAATGCTAATGTTTACCAGCGCCCCCTATGGCAAGGCTGGGAATGCAACGGATTGTAGTCTGACACGTTTAGAAAACGACGCACAAGATAAGCCAGACTAGCTACAAGCGTTTTAAATGTTTCAGGCCTAGTGCATCTAATCCGAGTCATTATTGAATATAAAAATATATTTGCACAAGACGATTTCGAGCAGGATGCATTGTGGTCCATGACCCATCAGATTTGGTCTAGATTAAGGTCTTACTTTATGAAAATGATTTCATACGTTTGTGTGCTTCAGTGGCGACGGTGTTGCTGAATTCTGGTGCGAGACCTTTCCATTATGCTAAAGAATGCGTCTCAAGATGTCTTCGGATCTGACTGTTCATGTGTCAATGTCACGAACATCGTAGATCATCTGTGTGCCGGCTGAAACATGGCGTCACGGCCTGATTTATACATGCGCGGGAATGCTGAGGTCATGGTCCAAAGTTCCTTCCAGATGTAAGTGGACTCAGATCTGTCCATCGTCCAGGTGTTGCTCCTCCCAAGTGGACGTGGGGATGGCGCTGTAAGGATCCATGATGACTTTGGCACAGCGTATGATCATTGCCACCAGCAGCAGACAGAGGAACGCCACGCATGCCAGAGTCAGACCCTGGTCCACGTCCACAAAAGCGGGATCTTCCGTTGGCTCCTCCATCGCTTCGGTCTGTCCACATCGATCCGGGCCGCTGCTAACATCCTGAAGGTTTATCTAACACAGAGAGAAAGACAGTTGTGCTAAAACAATTCCTTTTACGCGCCATTGATTTGAATCGGAATCTGATACATACGTTTCACCCTGGAAAAGGGAATTCTGGGATGGATAAATGGGCACAATGTTGGCATTTCTATCACATTCACTTCTTATAAATGATTCCAATCGAATCTGAACTGACATTCTGAAATGCTCCGTTTCAATCCCTTGTGTCTCTTTAAAATAAAAAGTCCCTGTTATAAATAATCACATTTAAATCTCAGAAAAAAGAGTATCAAATTTAATGTGGAAATTGAGATTGTGACTCAAGGATTTAATTTTGACATTGATCAAAAAAAGAATAATGTCAATCCCACAGTCCCATGCATGATCCTGTCCATCAGAATATGAAGATAGAACTAAAGATAGAACTAGTCAAGCTAGATTTAAAGCATTAACACTTTACAAATGTTTTCAACTTTCCAGTTCTTCGACGTCACAGACTTCGTGACACAGAAGTGTCTGGTGAAACTCTGTCAGGTCAGAGAGGAACAGTGAAGAGAAACCGGCCCATCTGAGACGTCAGCTGTTACTATGGAAACAGCAAATGCTTAAGTGTATGTAGAATCACTGGCCGTGGCTTTGGACGGAAACCGAACACAAACACGTTTTCCTTCTTTAAGATTATTTTCTGCATGGTTTCATAAAAACGTTTAACTTTCACAAAACTTTTCTGAGGTTCCAGGGTGATAAAAGGTTCTTTAGATTATAGAATGGAAAGGAAATACGTTTCTGTAATGAGTAAATAGTTCTTTAACATGTCGTGAAGAAACTTTCAAGAATTATTATTTAAAAAAATGATTTAATTTAGAATAAAAAATGTTAAATACCCATTTGACTCAAATAATCTTTCTGCTTATTGTTTTAGCTTAATGTGCTTTATCTGATCTTTTTTGAAGACAACGGACAAAGAAAAAGTCATTTGATGCTCCAAAAAAGTGTTTGTTCTTCTGTTTCTCAGTGCATTCATTCCCAGTAAATCTTTGACACTTGCGATTTTTTATAGTTTTAATTTTCTTCATTTCGCCAATGGCAACGACAAGAAGCCTTGCGTTTCAGCATATTTTATAAAGATATTTATAGTTTAATAAAGGATGCTGTTTTATGTACATTATAGTAATATCTTTCAACATTAACACATATAAACACGTAAACACATATCAACCGAATTCTGTATACATGTCACAAGCACCTAACACATTTAAATCTTTTACTTTTTCACTCTATAGTGTAGTGTTTATACAAATATTTGAGTAAATATCTATAAATATTGATATTTATAGATAAAATTTAACATTTGTAAAGTGTAAAGTGAGAGATTGGCTGATGTACTTTGTGTTGACATTTTTGTATTTTATTTAAAAGTGTTTTAATCTGATAATAAATTAGTTTTTAATATTGACAAGTGTGTACATAATTTGTGTGTGTGTTGTGCATATTAATGTCTTACTTAAACACACATGTATATATTTAAAAATATTTACATTTAAATCTTTAAGTTATTAAATTGTTCATAAATATACACATAAGTGTGTATTAATGTGTTGTGTATGAATGTATTAACATAAACAACACATTATTTATAGCACACACTTTTGTTCTGGATCTTGACAGCACTGTAATTAATATAATAATTAATATTTTAAATAAATATTTGTTTCACTGGAATATAATCATATAATGTATTTATAATATCGTCATATTTTTACAATGTAATATATTGTAAGTCGCTTTGGATAAAAGCGTCTGCTAAATGACTAAATGTAAATCCTATAAAGGTGCCAGTTATGTTGATGCCCATCGCAGGCCTATGTCACACAATCTGTCCCAGCGTTCCAGAACTTCAGGGTTACTGAGATGGAATCCGTTTCAATAATGCAACGAACGTCCAATCTGAGAGACCAAACGGAGGTTCCAGAACAGGTCGTGTGTCATTTTACCCGCATCAGCAGGTTTGAGGATTATCCCACATTCATCAAGACTCCACGCTCCGATCTTTATCCAGCCATGCTGCTGATTCTTATTTAGAAAGCGTAATTGCTGCTCGCTCGAGGACGCACGCCAACGGTAACCATGGCAACCGCATTAGCAATTTAATGGAAGATTACGGCTGTCCCCGAGAAAACCTTTCATATCCGTATGAGCCCGAGTGTGGGACCCGTGGACACGCTCGGACACTTTTAAAGATTGTCCTCGGCCTCTTATAGATGGGAGGACAAAATCCTTTAATCGCTTGAATGTGGAGAATAGAAAGGGCTTTCGCAGACATTATGTAAGTGTCTTCAATGAGATGACAGTCAATACAAGCAGGCTTTCCATCATGTACCTGCCCGAGCGTCTCATTTAAATACAGATAAAAACTTGATCAATTGGTTTCATTTCCGCCGTCTGCTCCTGAATTCATCGACACAACCCAACACCTGACAAGTGTTTTAAAGTGAGGCCGTGATGTAGTAAAGAAATCCCATCAAACATTACTGAGGATGTACCAGCTGACACATCCTACCAAATATTACAGTATAAAAACACTTCCATTGGCTTAAATCAACGATATTGATGACGTCATTCTGCACTTCTCTCCAGATTCTAATCTAAATTCTATAGGCTGTTTTAAAGAGGGAGGGGTCAAACTGTATACCGGCACATTATTTATCATCATGAAATCAATATTTTTGTCATTACGGGGTGTTTTTGTCAGAGATAAATCATTTTTATCATATCCGTTATAATTACGTGCAGCGGTACTCGTAGTGTTGGGATAAAAGATTTGAGATAATGACTTTTACGTAATTTTTCTTACATATACAAACATTTAACAATATATTTATTTGATTTCATATCTTTCAAATTTACTGAGAGATCACTGAGATGTTGGCGAACTGGGTACAACTTCAATAAACAACTCACAAAATACTCGGTACATTTCTTGTCACTTTTGAAGAACTTTTTAGTTTTAATAGCATCCCGCGAGTACGTTACTTTACTGTGCCGGTCACTTACAGATGATGTATGGAGGCGGGGCTTTTTATTCTCTAGAGCTACGATTGGACTAAAGCCTGTTGTGCAGGATGAGTCATCGGTGAAATCTGTCGTTTGAAAACGCATCCGTTTGGTCTTCCGTTCACATTGAGATGCAGTCGTTTTACATTTACATTGACATTTAGTCATTTAGTCATTTAGCAGACGCTTTTATCCAAAGCGACTTACAATAGTCGAGGAGACAATGAAGCGGTAAATAGCCGATACAACAATAGGTGAACAAGTGCTACAACAATGTTACCGAGTTACACAGAGAGAGAAGTTACAAAAAGTATATATATATATTTTTTTTGTTTGTTTTAAATACATTCCAAAGCCGTACTCGTGTTTGAAAAAAAACGCACATCTTTATAAACCGCGATGTGTCTTGGATCCCATGACACACTTAATTTGATGTGTGATTTAATAATGACTTCATATACACGTATGAACATCCAGTCACACATTACAGAACAACCATATTAGAACACCACAGTGGCTCTGTTAACACGGTATATAAAAGATCCGTTTGCAAATGAGACGTAGATGTTTGGAATTACATGCTTAAAATGGTATTTCAATATCGAAACACTATAATCCCAAAGAGGTGACGGTGACAAAGCATTCACTTCTCATGAGATGTGTCTCTCGAGAGTCGTTCAGACATCTTTCATTTGCATTATCACATTCAGATCAGATGACAATTTGACATCTAACTTAAACATCGTTCTTCTCAGCATTGTGCTGTATTTAGATCTTAAGTGTAAAGATGACCCGTGTGTTAGAGATGAGTACAGATGAGGAGGACATCCGCTGTCTTCACAAACCCTTGACTGGTACAGTGATGGTTACAGACTCTGTCCAGGAGCCGGAGGAACATTCATCTCACGTTTCTTGGTTCGGGGTTTTTCATCACCTCTAACACGTTCTGCCTTTACACACCTTTATCTCATCATTTCTCTTCTTCTCCTTTCTCTCTACATCATTCCCTCTCATCGTTTTTGGCTTACATTCCTGACATTCTTTTAACGATCCATCCTTACAGCAGGTCATGTATACAGTACCACTGTAAAAATATAAGATTTCATGTGGCTTTGTGAATATCATATATATAAACCGCTTTGTTAACTTAATAAAATCTTCTAAAACATTTCATAGTTTCTTTAGTGGAAAGTCCAACAGTTAAAATGTAGAAATATTTGTAAGTGTATGCGATGAAAATGGTCTTATGTAATGCACATCAATGTTTTTGGTGATTTTTCTGTGATTTTCACACACTCATTTTATTAGAATCCACCTGAAAATATCGGTGTATATTAAAAATATTTTTTAAGGTGTGAAAATATAGTAAACAAATATACATTGTTAATATACACACATATTTTTTACTGAAATCCAATAGAAATATTTGAGTGTTTACTTATAAATATACAAAATGTTAACAGTATATACACTTAATTTGAAAGATTTTTTTCCTTTACATTTCTTCACGTTGTAAAAACACTTTAGTGCATTCAACAAAATTCAACAAAGGTAATTTAATCTAAGACCAAACGTTAAAGTTTACAGCAGTTTGCGAACGAAACAGGGAGGTGATAAAATGTCCCTGTTTTAAACAAAATGAACAGCGAGTAACCAACCGCTCACAGACTGCCGATGATTTCATTTCTTAAGATGTCAGACACATGGCCAACACGACCCTCTCCCACCTCACAGCTTCCGGTCATTGATTTAACCAAAGGTTTCTCTAAACGCGTAACAAGAGTTCCCAAGCCAGAGAACTCAAATCAATATCCTCAATACAACCGTGACAATGCAAAATGGGCTCGCATATTCTCAAGTTCTCAAGTTTTTTTATGATACAGCATATGCATAAATCAAAGTTTATGATTCAGTCGTGTTTATCAGATCTGTGCGGATAACATTCCATTTCCATCCATGCATAATCCTGTCCAGTCTTTGTTTCATACAGTACACGCATCTCCATTCCGTTACTGTATTTTGCTTTGGTGATCTTGTAGCAAACACATAATCATCCTTTTTGAATATTGGGTTATTGAAAATGATGTCATTTATAATCCGGTGGGTTGCTAGGTCTGGTCCCTGCTGAAAGGAAAACTAACCCACAGGATCCTCCAGGATAGTCCTAGTTTTTTAACACCGACAGTTTTGTTGAGTCATGAATTCTCAATGAGGTTGAAAGCCTTTGGTCTTTATATTTGTTTGCCTTTTGCTTTTTTATGATTTACAATGCACACGGATTAACATTGTACATATCATTATGCACTTGTTATAAATAATTGTGAATAAAAAGTAAACAGTTTATACTTAAGCTGTACGCAACCTGAACATAGCAGCATTATTATTAAAGATGAACCGATATATGTATCATTCAATAATGGAGTTTAAACTGTTAAAAGTCTAATCACGTCAATAACGTTCATCATAAAAAATATGCATTTAACCTCTTAGTAAGTGTGAGAATCTGTATGGGTATTATTATGGGCAGACAGCACGCTGTTTAATAAGCTATACGTATCTTTTAATATTATTTTTGCTGTGTTATTATTTCTTATCATCGTCACACTTTTGATACAAGCGTTTATATCGGTATACGCAAAGTGTTTGTGTGAGAAATTTAACAGGAATCTGCTGTGGCCCGAATGAAAGCGAGGTGAGATGCCCGGCGAGGCAGCGCCAGTATAGGCATGTTTCCAGAACAACATTAGTCAATGTCACACATTGTGTTTCATCTCAGCCACGTATGCCAATAATGATGAGTTTAATCATTTTCCTTCAACACCTTTATTCATTCAATACATTCATCGCGGGTTAAGAGTAGTGAAGAAGTATCACTCCAGCACACTTTTCAGCATTCATACTTAATACCATTCTTATTTTCTGTTAAAACTATAGAGTTTTAATTATTGATTCATGCGAAGCCTACTTCACTATTTTTCTGATTGTTCGTTAAAATACTTCCATATTTAATGAAATATTCTATTTTTTATTTGAATATTTCATGCATTAAGCTACAGGGACGCACTTAAACGTATCTCCCTACATCTGATATGTCTCATCCTCTCTCCTGGAATACAGTTTTATCTCTGGCTCTCTCCTGCCGTTCTCTTGGTCTCCGGCTGGCAAAATGGTTCATTTCTCAGCTCACCCAATTCATTTCCTTCAGTGTATTACACGCTTCAACCCAATAAACCTCAGGTGCAGACCCAACAGTTTAAAGTTTCATTTACGTTCACCTGCAGGACTAAAGTCTGCTGGCCGGGAGAGTCTCGACCTCCAGGATTTAAGGAAGCACAGATTTATCGCGAGAGAAAACAGAGAAGAGTTCGTGTGAGATTTCTAATGACGCTGTTGGCACAAAAGAGTATAAAAATGATGAAGTGATGCTTTCATAAATTTCATTGTCCCGATAAGAGACACAAATCAATGAAAGGTCTTTGTCAGTTCAATCTTTCATTGTTAATAACCTGACACGAGCTTTCTTCTTCACAGACTGCACTTGCTGTGTTTATATCAGCGGCATTTATGATATTTTACATGAATGATATACAGTATTTGTGAAAGGACGCTTGATATATTCTTTCTCAACAGAACTGATACATATTTCCAACATTAACATATTTACAAAGATGTTATAATGTTGGTTATAGTCAAACGATGCATGTCAATAACATGAATATCATAATAAAATAGTTATTTTGCTTTGGACTTGTATTGGTTTTCAAAATGTTGGATTGTTTTAGTTTGACCCT
>CM065674.1:1493107-1540607 GCA_033220385.1 Triplophysa yarkandensis
AGAGAGAGAGACCAGAGAGAGAGAGAGAGAGAGAGAGAGAGAGAGAGAGAGAGAGAGAGAGAGAGAGAGAGAGAGAGAGAGAGAGAGAGCGAGAGAGCGAGAGAGCGAGAGACCAGAGAGAGAGACCAGAGAGAGAGAGAGAGAGAGAGAGAGAGAGAGAGAGAGAGAGCGAGAGAGCGAGAGACCAGAGAGAGAGAGAGAGAGAGAGAGAGAGAGAGAGAGAGAAGAGAGAGAGAGAGAGAGCGAGAGAGAGCGAGAGACCAGAGAGAGAGAGAGAGAGAGAGAGAGCGAGAGACCAGAGAGAGAGAGAGCGCGAGAGACCAGAGAGAGAGAGAGAGAGAGAGAGAGAGAGAGAGAGAGAGAGCGCGAGAGAACAGAGAGAGCGAGAGACCAGATAGAGAGAGAGAGAGAGAAGAGAGAGAGAGACCAGAGAGAGCGAGAGACCAGAGAGAGAGAGTGAGAGACCAGAGAGAGAGAGAGAGAGAGAGAGAGAGAGAGACCAGAGAGAGAGAGAGAGAGAGAGAGAAAGAGAGAGAGAGAGAGAGAGAGAGAGAGAGAGAGAGAGAGAGAGAGACCAGAGAGAGAGAGAGAGAGAGAGAGAGAGAGAGAGAGAGCGAGAGAGCGAGAGACCAGAGAGAGAGAGCAAGAGACCAGAGAGAGAGCGAGAGACCAGAGAGAGAGCGAGAGAGAGACCAGAGAGAGAGAGACAAAGACAGAGAGAGACCAGAGAGAGAGAGAGAGAGAGAGAGAGAGAGAGAGAGAGAGAGAGACAGACATATAATAATTATCACATTCATTATTACATGAACATGAATAATAACAATACGGTAACATTAAAACACTAAATGTTAATGAAACCACATGTTCCATTGGTCTTCTGAAATAAATAGGCCTGCTTCATCAGGACATAAAAGCTTGGAAACTACATTGCTTTAAATTTCTGAAGCCTGTTTGTTGAGATTAAGATAAAACTCTGTCCAGTAGTAAATCATGTGATGTTCAGACCTCTGAGCCATCCGAGGCATCGGGATTGTCTTATACTCACAAACACTTCCTCTCACACCTGCCATAACACATGGCCAACACTTTCCTGTTTTTCCTTTTTCATTAAATAACAGAGGCTCATACAAGAACCCTTTCTTTCCCTTTGCACAATTCAATGCACCATGAGTAAACAGATTATTGCTATGACATCACTCGCTCTGAATGTTCTCGTAAGACAGTCGTGTTTCTGGTTCGTATTAGAAGCCCTTACAATGGAAAGACGTGAAGATGGATCATAACACAGATGAAGACAATTGGCGTAACGGTCAATGGAGCTTTAGCGTCCGATGCTTTTATAAACAAAGTGAAAAGAAGTTCTTCAGTGAGCATAAAAGACGTGTTAAATCTGTTTCATTTAAACGGAAGCAAGCGCATCTCATCGGTATTTGGCAGGTTGCAGTTCATCGAGTGAAACATGTTCTTCTCAGGCTTTATTACACAATGACAGCTCACAGACAATGTCAGGAAAGCTTTCTCTTCTGTCCGTCCCACAGGTGGTGCCGCTTTATTTTAGGACAAAAGCATATGAGATAGCTAACGCCCAACCTGACCTCCAGTTCTCCAGGAAATCGGGACCGACAATAGAAGGCCGCGAGCAGGATCTGCACCACCGCAGATAAATGGATGTCAGGAAAGGTTTGACTGTACTGCTTTACAAAAAAAACCCTTGTAAAGAGGACAGGAGGTGTTGAGAAAATCAACTTATCCAAGGTCATCCAAAAGCAAAAAAGATGAGGAATTTCTAGCCCTTCTGAATTGGTGCCATCTCTCCCCCGGTCTTTGAGGAATTCAGGGCGATGTAGGCTGAACATTCAGGGCAGATGTCAAGCTAACCACTGACACGGGAACAAACACCTCTCCATATTTTTCATATCAAAAAATTATAGCATTATCCTTGATCCATGAACTTTTTAAATTCCTGAATTAGGAGTTTTGACTCGTATCTAGGTGTTGCTGATGAAAGTAGGCGCAGGGAATACCCGGGCAAAACGGCCCTTTATATAAAAACTGCATGTGTGTAAACTCTAATCCTTAGCATAGTATCCTAAACTTGTGGTTACTTGGATATTTATGCAAACTCTGGACAAAGACGAACCTGACAGCTTTGACAAATGCATTTAACAAACCAAATCTATCAATATTTATCAGCCGCAGTTCATATTTTGTAAAGATCGAAAGATGAAACCTGACCTGCAAACACTCACACAATGACCTACACACCTGCCATATAGGTGCGTCTATTTTACTTTACGACACTAGAGCCATACGATCCCATCGTATCTGGTCACAGACTGACATTTGGTTACTGAACATACATTATACATATATGTGTGTCTCATTCCATTAGCACATGATGGAGGTAACAATTACTATCGAGACCACCTAAACCAAGACCAAGACAAAACCAAGAAAGGCATAGACTGAGTCAAGACCACTCAAAACACTAAAACATCATAATAACATAATAATAGAATAAGAGGCTGAGAATAGAACAAGACTGAGACCAAGTCAGAGATCAAGACAAGAACAAACATTAAAAAATGTAAATTAAATAATAATAGAAGACAAGGACAAGAGTTATCGTCTTGCAATCGGTTATGAGTACTACAACGGCAGTAACAACAAATCTGTTTTGGGGCGACAAAATAAGGAGAAAGATCTTGAAAGTCAACATAGATTTTGAGGTATTTGTATATGAATTATGGTGTGTCAGGTCATATGAAGTTTAGATAACACAACCACCATCAGATGAGATTCATCTATTAACGATGAGCTCAATGTCATTCGACTCTTGTCTCAAACGAGTAACTTGTATACATTATCAGTGTCAATAGAATGCAAATAAAAGCAAATTCTACAGCGCTTCTTGAGCCAAGGACTTAAAAAATCTTGATGTAAAACCTTTGATTTCGTCTCATTAAACGGAAGTCAAACAAAGCATGACTAAGAAGCTTACATGAAGGTCCAACACCAAACACAACCATCCGTCTGTTTCTGTGTGCGAGTTAATAATTAAGAATAATGAAAGTGAAACAGGATACTGGATCAAGGAGACTGATCCTTGCAAAAGAAAAGGAGTCAGTTGCATCACAGGACAGGGAACAGCGTCAACTTTTCTCTTGAGCAGGAAATGGGCGAAACCTGGGACGAAAATATTTCTCCAACATTTTGTGCTGAGAAGGAAGTGCATCCTGATAGCAGAGGTTTCCTGTTGTGGCTTTTGTTTTTAAAATGAACAGACTGAGGTGCCACAACTTTTTTGCAAATTAAATTGAAGAACACTCAATGATTTGTTTACAGGCAAATATCACTAAAACACATCTTACTCAAATTTCCAATAAAAATATAGTCCAAGTGTACAATAACTTCCCTAAACAAGTACAGGTTATGTTATATTTGAAATCTGATTAAAAAAAGAATCTTACAAACCAACAAAAATATACAATTTTATATTTTTTCTGACGTGTGCATTATGATATATTATTACTTACATTTTGGGATATAAGCTCCCAATCCAACAAGAGTCTTTTTAGATTCTACTGATTTCAAATGTAATTGAAAAATGTTCCTGGCAATTTAAAGAAAGGTTCAAAATGAAACGATTTTGAGATTTCTGAAACATGACAAATGGCAAAACATGGCAAATCTCTGCATTAGAAAGTACGGGTGTAATCAATGTATTGTATTCAATGGGAAAAGTGTGGGATACACCTCAACCCATGGATGATATTCCCCGCTTGGATGACTTCAGACAAGAGATAAACATGCCAGACCTCAAACATCAGAAGTGTGGAAACAAAGGTAACAGGAAGCTTATCAAGTTCTATGATAACAACTGAAAAACATCAGGATGGGGTCTAGGAAACATTGTTGAAATAAGCCTCTTCAATGTGCAAAGCTCTTTGGAGAAAATACAAAACATTTTTTTTATAAAATGTATCACCTGTAATGACTCAACAATAACATCCATTTAATAAAAGCCTAACACACCCATATTCTCCTTATTTCTATTGCGTCAGTGCTAGGATGTAGTCCGTACGAAACACTAATTCTTAGATTTAAAGTCAAGTATTTATACTTTGGACTGAGATGCCATTTATGAGAAACAACATTTTAATGAGTTGAAATAAATACTCCAGTACATGCATGATAAAACATAATGGGTGGGCAAGGAAAAACTAAACACAGCACATTAAAATATAGTTGTAAGTCTTGTAAATAGTGTAAAACCTATGGCACGCACACACACAGCAGCTTTAACTCGTTACAAACTCAAACATGGACTACAAACTCAATGACTTCCATTCAGCAAAGCACCGAGGTAAACTTTCAGTTTCATTTTTACGTCCGTGTCAATTACCACTTGGCCAAATTCAGTGAACATAAGTAGATTTTTGATACTTGTCAGTTTTTGCAAATTAGCAATCATCCAAATCATATGGAAACATCACCTTTGACTTCAATTTGGATAAAGTAAACTTCCATGAAATGTGCATGTAGTCCAATAGTCAAACTACAGTACGGATAAACCTGATTAAATTCTTTGGTACTTCGATGGGGCTGTTCTTGTGTGTGTTCTAATTCACAGAATGAGAGTTAACTGGCGGTAGAGTTCTGGGTGAGGATCGTTCCCTTAGTGCCTGAGACAGGAGAGTGCATCCGTCCGAGACGGCGCAAGCAGAGTTGCGCAGCCGCTCCCGGTAAATGGGCATCTGGGAGCTGTTCTCGGTATGCTGTGCGATATCCCTGAGGCCTTGGGTGAGGAGCACGCAGGCCGACACCACGCTCATGGCTCCACCCAGCACGGCCGTCTGCACCCCCTTGCCCTCGGGCGAGATGATGGCGGCTTTGCCCAGGAACTGCGGCTCAGTGGCGAAACCAACCAAGGCGTGCACGGCCTGCACGAGCGGCGCGCCGAAGAGGACGCAGCGGTTGCGGGTCAGCTCGCTGGGACAGGCCTTGACCTCCCTTACGCACGCCAGGAGAGCTGTGGCACTGGTGCTCATGCACTTGACACTGGCTTTGAACTGCTCCTTGGCAAACTTGTCCTTGGATTTATCACTGGCCATGGAGGAGGCGTCCGTAAGCGTGGTGAGATTCTTCAGGATGTTCTGCGACACCTCCAGGAGGAGCTGCGGGGTGAGTTCGGCTAATCCCGTGAGGCGGAGAACGTTGCAGCTCTGCTCTACTTCATGCCGGCAGCGGGTGACTTTGTAGCGGTCCACCAGTCCGGGAACGGCGGCTTGCGAACCCGGCGTCTCCGAGGCCGCCAAGTACGCCGCGTGAGCCGAATACTCCGTCAAGGAGACCACGAGGTCCCCCATCTCCAGCAGCCGGTCTCCGACCTCCACGAACTTCCCCATGTTGAGCTGGCTTTGAATGTCATGGACGATGATGGAAAGTTCCTTGGTCCTCGCGATCACCGTGTCGCGACACTTCTCGAAAGTCTCGGCTACCGGCAGGCCGTCGGCGTGGACCACCGGCCTGGTCTCGCTGGACAGCAGGAGCAGGTCGGCCACCAGCTGCATTTTGCTTTTGCATGCGTCGCAGGTGGATGACAGTCTTTTCCGTTGTTGCAAGCTACCACTGAGGGTGTTGGTAGGAACGTCGCTATCTGATTTGGCCGAGCCACTACTAGCCATAATAGAGTGGTCGCACTAAAGTTCCCAATTCCTTCTTTTACAAAACAAAGGTGGCGACACTCGATCGTGCGAACCCTTATGGCATTCTCTTCGGTTCGACAAGAAACCTACGAATGGAAAACTGGCGGTTCTGAGACGTCCTTCAGGAAACACGTACAAAGTCCGCCATCGGCTCACACAGGACACTTGACACTTCTTATATAAGGAACGTAGATGTATGACGTGGCGCGTTTACGCCAATGTAGTCGTCATTAAATATCCCTTCAATTGCCCAGCGATTAAATAATCGCATATTAACACATGGATCCAGATCCACAACCCGTCCCGGTCTAAGTCAGATTACAGTCCGATCCGGTTTACAGGATTCTTCAAAGTCGGTCCCCAAAAACCCGTCAGAGCGGTGCCATGGGCACGAGGATGCCCAACACCGGGATGTCCAACACCGAGGATGCCCAACACGAGAATGCCCGACACCGGGATGCCCGACACCGAGATGCCCGACACAGGGATGCCCGACACCGGGATGCCCGACACCGGGATGCCCGACACCGAGATGCCCGACACGAGGATGCCCGACACCGGGATGCCCGACACGAGGATGCCCTACACGAGGATGCCCGACACGAGGATGCCCGACACGAGGATGTCCAACACCGGGATGCCCGACACGAGGATGCCCAACACTGAGATGCCCAACACAGGGATGCCCGACACCGGGATGCCCGACACCGAGATGCCCGACACCGAGATGCCCAACAGCGGGATGCCCGACACGAGGATGCCCAACACTGAGATGCCCAACACCGAGATGCCCAACAGCGGGATGCCCGACACCGGGAAGCCCGACACCGGGATGCCCAACGCGAGGATGCCCAACACAGGGATGCCCAACAGCAGGATGCCCAACACAGGGATGCCCAACAGCAGGCACCAGACCTTCCTTCTATTCCTTAAATCGAGTCACATGAATGAAAGTCCAGTCCGAGCGAATCTCCATGACAACCCTCGCGCTCCTCCATCCCATCATGACCGCAGGACTCCTCTGCGCGAGATCCGGGTTCATATCTGTCGTGTTACCTCGGGCCTCAGCGGACGCGTGACGCTCGTGCTGTGACGTATGCTGCTGCTGACGTCATGTTGGCGCTACATGTTGTGCTGGAGGCGGGAGGGCGCGGCTGTGTAGCCCGTTAGCTTCGCTCGCAGCCCGCACGCGTCAAACACTTTCAGCCGCTCGCTGGGTGTTCGCGAGGCTCGATCCACTTCCGCTTTTACCTCACCGGCTCGCGGCGCGTCGTGTGGGAACGCGTGTGACGTCACGAGGCCGCTGCGCGTCACTTCACTACCGGTGTGAGGGGAAAGTTACACCCAAATAACCGACGGAAGAAATCACTCCGTTTCCCTCTGTTTCCTCTCACTGTGTTTCCTGTGTGTGTGTGTGTGTGTGTGTGTGTGTGTGTGTGTGTCTGTGTTTATTCGCAGTGTTCGCAGTGTTTGAAACACTTGGTCTCGTGTTTCGGGATTCACTTCTCTCACTGTGTTCGCATTTAAAGCGGCAGCGGGCGATTCAGTTTCTGTTTACACCAAACGCCGACATCGTTTTTCTGTTTTAAACACTTATATTAATATTAATTATTGTTCTGTTTTAAACACTTATATTAATATTAATCATTGTCCTGTTTTAAACACTTATATTAATATTAATCATTTTTCTGTTTTAAACACTTATATTAATATTAATTATTTTTCTGTTTTAAACACTTATATTAATATTAATCATTTTCTGTTTTAAACACTTATATTAATATTAATCATTTTCTGTTTTAAACACTTATATTAATATGAATTATTGTTCTGTTTTAAACACTTATATTAATATTAATTATTGTTCTGTTTTAAACACTTATATTAATATTAATCATTTTCTGTTTTAAACACTTATATTAATATTAATTATTGTTCTGTTTTAAACACTTATATTAATATTAATTATTGTTCTGTTTTAAACACTTATATTAATATTAATTATTGTTCTGTTTTAAACACTTATATTAATATTAATTATTGTTCTGTTTTAAACACTTGTATTGATATTAATAATTGTTCTGTTTTAAACACTTATATTAATTAATTAATTATATTAATATTTATCATTTTTCTGTTTCAAACACTTATATTAATATTAATTATTTTTCTGTTTTAAACACTTGTATTAATATTAATCATTTTTCTGTTTCAAACACTTGTATTAATATTAATTATTTTTCTGTTTTAAACACTTATGCTAATATTAATCATTTTTCTGTTTTAAACACCAATATTAATATTAATTATTTTTCTGTTTTAAACACCAATATTAATATTAATTATTTTTCTGTTTTAAACACCAATATTAATATTAATTATTTTTCTGTTTTAAACACTTATATTAATTAATTAATTATATTAATATTAATCATTTTTCTGTTTCAAACACTTGTATTAATATTAATTATTTTTCTGTTTTAAACACTTGTATTAATATTAATCATTTTTATGTTTTAAACACTTATATTAATATTAATTATTGTCCTGTTTTAAACACTTATATTAATATACATCATTTTTCTGTTTTAAACACTTATATTAATATACATCATTTTTCTGTTTTAAACACTTATATTAATATTAATTATTTTTCTGTTTTAAACACTTGTATTAATATACATCGTTTTTCTGTTTTAAACACTTATATTAATATTAATTATTTTTTTTGTTTTAAACACTTATATTAATATTATTTATTTTTCTGTTTTAAACACTAATATTAATATACATCGTTTTTCTGTTTTAAACACTTATATTAATATTAATTATTTTTTGTTTTAAACACTTATATTAATATTATCATTTTTCTGTTTTAAACACTTATATTAATATTAATTATTTTTCTGTTTTAAACACATGTATTAATATTAATCATTTTTCTGTTTTAAACACTTATATTAATATGAATCATTTTTCTGTTTTAAACACTTATATTAATATTAATTATTTTTCTGTTTTAAACACTTGTATTAATATACATCATTTTTCTGTTTCAAACACTTATATTAATATTATCATTTTTCTGTTTTAAACACTTATATTAATATTAATTATTTTTCTGTTTTAAACACTTGTATTAATATACATCGTTTTTCTGTTTTAAACACTTATATTAATATTAATTATTTTTTTTGTTTTAAACACTTATATTAATATTAATTATTTTTCTGTTTTAAACACTAATATTAATATACATCGTTTTTCTGTTTTAAACACTTATATTAATATTAATTATTTTTTGTTTTAAACACTTATATTAATATTATCATTTTTCTGTTTTAAACACTTATATTAATATTAATCATTTTTCTGTTTTAAACACTTATATTAATATACATCGTTTTTCTGTTTTAAAAACTTTTATTAATATTAATTATTTTCTGTTTCAAACACTTATATTAATATTAATATTTTTTTTGTTTTAAACACTTTTATTAATATTAATTATTGTTCTGTTTTAAACACTTATATTAATTAATTAATTATATTAATATTAATCATTTTTCTGTTTTAAACACCTATATTAATATTAATCATTTTTCTGTTTTAAACACTTATATTAATATTAATTATTTTTCTGTTTTAAACACTTGTATTAATATTAATTATTTTTCTGTTTTAAACACTTATATTAATATTAATTATTTTTCTGTTTTAAACACTTATATTAATATTAATTATTGTCCTGTTTTAAACACTTATATTAATATTAATTATTGTTCTGTTTTAAACACTTATATTAATATTAATCATTTTTCTGTTTTAAACACCAATATTAATATTAATTATTTTTCTGTTTTAAACACTTATATTAATATTAATTATTGTCCTGTTTTAAACACTTATATTAATATAAATAATTTTTCTGTTTTAAACACTTATATTAATATACATAATTTTTCAGTTTTAAACACTTATATTAATATACATAATTTTTCTGTTTTAAACACTTTTATTAATATTAATTATTTTCTGTTTTAAACACTTATATTAATATTAATTATTTTCTGTTTTAAACACTTATATTAATATTAATTATTTTTCTGTTTTAAACACTTGTATTAATATTAATTATTTTTCTGTTTTAAACACTTATGCTAATATAAATTATTTTTCTGTTTTAAACACTTATATTAATATTAATTATTGTCCTGTTTTAAACACTTTTATTAATATTAATTATTGTTCTGTTTTAAACACTTATATTAATATTAATCATTTTTCTGTTTTAAACACTTATATTAATATTAATCATTGTCCTGTTTTAAACACTTATATTAATATTAATCATTTTTCTGTTTTAAACACTTATATTAATATACATCATTTTTATGTTTTAAACACTTATATTAATATTAATTATTGTTCTGTTTTAAACACTTATATTAATATACATCATTTTTATGTTTTAAACACTTATATTAATATTAATTATTGTCCTGTTTTAAACACTTATATTAATATTAATTATTGTTCTTTTTTAAACACTTATATTAATATTAATCATTTTTCTGTTTCAAACACTTGTATTAATATTAATTATTTTTCTGTTTTAAACACTTATGCTAATATTAATCATTTTTCTGTTTTAAACACCAATATTAATATTAATTATTTTTCTGTTTTAAACACTTATATTAATATTAATTATTGTCCTGTTTTAAACACTTATATTAATATTAATCATTTTTCTGTTTCAAACACTTGTATTAATATTAATTATTTTTCTGTTTTAAACACTTATATTAATATTAATTATTTTTCTGTTTTAAACACTTGTATTAATATACATCGTTTTTCTGTTTTAAACACTTATATTAATATTAATTTTTTTTTGTTTTAAACACTTATATTAATATTAATTATTTTTCTGTTTTAAACACTAATATTAATATACATCGTTTTTCTGTTTTAAACACTTATATTAATATTAATTATTTTTTGTTTTAAACACTTATATTAATATTATCATTTTTCTGTTTTAAACACTTATATTAATATTAATTATTTTTCTGTTTTAAACACATGTATTAATATTAATCATTTTTCTGTTTTAAACACTTATATTAATATGAATCATTTTTCTGTTTTAAACACTTATATTAATATTAATTATTTTTCTGTTTCAAACACTTATATTAATATTATCATTTTTCTGTTTTAAACACTTATATTAATATTAATTATTTTTCTGTTTTAAACACTTGTATTAATATACATCGTTTTTCTGTTTTAAACACTTATATTAATATTAATTATTTTTTTTGTTTTAAACACTTATATTAATATTAATTATTTTTCTGTTTTAAACACTAATATTAATATACATCGTTTTTCTGTTTTAAACACTTATATTAATATTAATTATTTTTTGTTTTAAACACTTATATTAATATTATCATTTTTCTGTTTTAAACACTTATATTAATATTAATCATTTTTCTGTTTTAAACACTTATATTAATATACATCGTTTTTCTGTTTTAAAAACTTTTATTAATATTAATTATTTTCTGTTTCAAACACTTATATTAATATTAATATTTTTTTTGTTTTAAACACTTTTATTAATATTAATTATTGTTCTGTTTTAAACACTTATATTAATTAATTAATTATATTAATATTAATCATTTTTCTGTTTTAAACACCTATATTAATATTAATCATTTTTCTGTTTTAAACACTTATATTAATATTAATTATTTTTCTGTTTTAAACACTTGTATTAATATTAATTATTTTTCTGTTTTAAACACTTATATTAATATTAATTATTTTTCTGTTTTAAACACTTATATTAATATTAATTATTGTCCTGTTTTAAACACTTATATTAATATTAATTATTGTTCTGTTTTAAACACTTATATTAATATTAATCATTTTTCTGTTTTAAACACCAATATTAATATTAATTATTTTTCTGTTTTAAACACTTATATTAATATTAATTATTGTCCTGTTTTAAACACTTATATTAATATAAATTATTTTTCTGTTTTAAACACTTATATTAATATACATAATTTTTCAGTTTTAAACACTTATATTAATATACATAATTTTTCTGTTTTAAACACTTTTATTAATATTAATTATTTTCTGTTTTAAACACTTATATTAATATTAATTATTTTCTGTTTTAAACACTTATATTAATATTAATTATTTTTCTGTTTTAAACACTTGTATTAATATTAATTATTTTTCTGTTTTAAACACTTATGCTAATATAAATTATTTTTCTGTTTTAAACACTTATATTAATATTAATTATTGTCCTGTTTTAAACACTTTTATTAATATTAATTATTGTTCTGTTTTAAACACTTATATTAATATTAATCATTTTTCTGTTTTAAACACTTATATTAATATTAATCATTGTCCTGTTTTAAACACTTATATTAATATTAATCATTTTTCTGTTTTAAACACTTATATTAATATACATCATTTTTATGTTTTAAACACTTATATTAATATTAATTATTGTTCTGTTTTAAACACTTATATTAATATTAATTATTTTTATGTTTTAAACACTTATATTAATATTAATTATTGTTCTGTTTTAAACACTTATATTAATATACATCATTTTTATGTTTTAAACACTTATATTAATATTAATTATTGTCCTGTTTTAAACACTTATATTAATATTAATTATTGTTCTTTTTTAAACACTTATATTAATATTAATCATTTTTCTGTTTCAAACACTTGTATTAATATTAATTATTTTTCTGTTTTAAACACTTATGCTAATATTAATCATTTTTCTGTTTTAAACACCAATATTAATATTAATTATTTTTCTGTTTTAAACACCAATATTAATATTAATTATTTTTCTGTTTTAAACACCAATATTAATATTAATTATTTTTCTGTTTTAAACACTTATATTAATTAATTAATTATATTAATATTAATCATTTTTCTGTTTCAAACACTTGTATTAATATTAATTATTTTTCTGTTTTAAACACTTGTATTAATATTAATCATTTTTATGTTTTAAACACTTATATTAATATTAATTATTGTCCTGTTTTAAACACTTATATTAATATACATCATTTTTCTGTTTTAAACACTTATATTAATATACATCATTTTTCTGTTTTAAACACTTATATTAATATTAATCATTTTTCTGTTTTAAACACTTATATTAATATTAATCATTTTTCTGTTTTAAACACTTATATTAATATACATCGTTTTTCTGTTTTAAAAACTTTTATTAATATTAATTATTTTCTGTTTCAAACACTTATATTAATATTAATATTTTTTTTGTTTTAAACACTTTTATTAATATTAATTATTGTTCTGTTTTAAACACTTATATTAATTAATTAATTATATTAATATTAATCATTTTTCTGTTTTAAACACCTATATTAATATTAATCATTTTTCTGTTTTAAACACTTATATTAATATTAATTATTTTTCTGTTTTAAACACTTGTATTAATATTAATTATTTTTCTGTTTTAAACACTTATATTAATATTAATTATTTTTCTGTTTTAAACACTTATATTAATATTAATTATTGTCCTGTTTTAAACACTTATATTAATATTAATTATTGTTCTGTTTTAAACACTTATATTAATATTAATCATTTTTCTGTTTTAAACACCAATATTAATATTAATTATTTTTCTGTTTTAAACACTTATATTAATATTAATTATTGTCCTGTTTTAAACACTTATATTAATATAAATTATTTTTCTGTTTTAAACACTTATATTAATATACATAATTTTTCAGTTTTAAACACTTATATTAATATACATAATTTTTCTGTTTTAAACACTTTTATTAATATTAATTATTTTCTGTTTTAAACACTTATATTAATATTAATTATTTTCTGTTTTAAACACTTATATTAATATTAATTATTTTTCTGTTTTAAACACTTGTATTAATATTAATTATTTTTCTGTTTTAAACACTTATGCTAATATAAATTATTTTTCTGTTTTAAACACTTATATTAATATTAATTATTGTCCTGTTTTAAACACTTTTATTAATATTAATTATTGTTCTATTTTAAACACTTATATTAATATTAATCATTTTTCTGTTTTAAACACTTATATTAATATTAATCATTGTCCTGTTTTAAACACTTATATTAATATTAATCATTTTTCTGTTTTAAACACTTATATTAATATACATCATTTTTATGTTTTAAACACTTATATTAATATTAATTATTGTTCTGTTTTAAACACTTATATTAATATACATCATTTTTATGTTTTAAACACTTATATTAATATTAATTATTGTTCTGTTTTAAACACTTATATTAATATTAATTATTGTTCTTTTTTAAACACTTATATTAATATTAATCATTTTTATGTTTTAAACACTTATATTAATATACATCATTTTTCTGTTTTAAACACTTATATTAATATACATCATTTTTCTGTTTTAAACACTTGTATTAATATATATCATTTTTCTGTTTTAAACACTTATATTAATATTATCATTTTTCTGTTTTAAACACTTATATTAATATTATCATTTTTCTGTTTTAAACACTTATATTAATATTAATCATTTTTCTGTTTTAAACACTTATATTAATATACATCGTTTTTCTGTTTTAAACACTTATATTAATATTATAATTTTTCTGTTTTAAACACTTATATTAATATTAATCATTTTTCTGTTTTAAACACTTATATTAATATTATAATTTTTCTGTTTTAAACACTTATATTAATATTAATTATTTTTCTGTTTTAAACACTTATATTAATATACATCGTTTTTCTGTTTTAAACACTTATATTAATATTATATTTTTCTGTTTTAAACACTTATATTAATATTAATTATTTTTCTGTTTTAAACACTTATATTAATATACAGCGTTTTTCTGTTTTAAACACTTATATTAATATTAATTATTTTTCTGTTTTAAACACTTGTATTAATATTAATTATTTTTTCAGTTTTAAACACTTATATTAATATTAATTATTTTTTTTGTTTTAAACACTTATATTAATATTAATTATTTTTCAGTTTTAAACACTTATATTAATATTAATTATTTTTTTGGTTTTAAACACTTATATTAATATTAATCATTTTTCTGTTTTAAACACTTATGTTAATATAGATCGTTTTTCTGTTTTAAACACTTGTATTAATATTAATTATTTTTTTTGTTTTAAACACTTATATTAATATTAATTATTTTCTATTTTAAACACTTATATTAATATTAATTATTTTTCTGTTTTAAACACTTGTATTAATATTAATTATTTTTTCAGTTTTAAAAACTTATATTAATCTTAATAATTTTTCAGTTTTAAACACTTATATTAATATTAATTATTTTTTTTGTTTTAAACACTTATATTAATATTAATTATTTTTCAGTTTTAAACACTTATATTAATATTAATTATTTTTTTGTTTTAAACACTTATATTAATATTAATCATTTTTCTGTTTTAAACACTTATATTAATATTAATCATTTTTCTGTTTTAAACACTTATGTTAATATACATCGTTTTTCTGTTTTAAACACTTATATTAATATTAATTATTTTTTTTGTTTTAAACACTTATATTAATATTAATTATTTTTCTGTTTTAAACACTTATATTAATATTAATTATTTTTCTGTTTTAAACGCTAATATTAATATACATCGTTTTTCTGTTTTAAACACTTATATTAATATTAATTATTTTTTTTGTTTTAAACACTTATATTAATATACATCGTTTTTCTGTTTTAAACACTTATATTAATATTAATTATTTTTCTGTTTTAAACACTAATATTAATATACATCGTTTTTCTGTTTTAAACACTTATATTAATATTAATCATTTTTCTGTTTTAAACACTTATATTAATATACATCGTTTTTCTGTTTTAAACACTTATATTAATATTATATTTTTCTGTTTTAAACACTTATATTAATATTAATTATTTTTCTGTTTTAAACACTTATATTAATATACAGCGTTTTTCTGTTTTAAACACTTATATTAATATTAATTATTTTTCTGTTTTAAACACTTGTATTAATATTAATTATTTTTTCAGTTTTAAACACTTATATTAATATTAATTATTTTTTTTGTTTTAAACACTTATATTAATATTAATTATTTTTCAGTTTTAAACACTTATATTAATATTAATTATTTTTTTGGTTTTAAACACTTATATTAATATTAATCATTTTTCTGTTTTAAACACTTATGTTAATATAGATCGTTTTTCTGTTTTAAACACTTGTATTAATATTAATTATTTTTTTTGTTTTAAACACTTATATTAATATTAATTATTTTCTATTTTAAACACTTATATTAATATTAATTATTTTTCTGTTTTAAACACTTGTATTAATATTAATTATTTTTTCAGTTTTAAAAACTTATATTAATCTTAATAATTTTTCAGTTTTAAACACTTATATTAATATTAATTATTTTTTTTGTTTTAAACACTTATATTAATATTAATTATTTTTCAGTTTTAAACACTTGTATTAATATATATCATTTTTCTGTTTTAAACACTTATATTAATATTATCATTTTTCTGTTTTAAACACTTATATTAATATTATCATTTTTCTGTTTTAAACACTTATATTAATATTAATCATTTTTCTGTTTTAAACACTTATATTAATATACATCGTTTTTCTGTTTTAAACACTTATATTAATATTATAATTTTTCTGTTTTAAACACTTATATTAATATTAATCATTTTTCTGTTTTAAACACTTATATTAATATTATAATTTTTCTGTTTTAAACACTTATATTAATATTAATTATTTTTCTGTTTTAAACACTTGTATTAATATTAATTATTTTTTCAGTTTTAAAAACTTATATTAATCTTAATAATTTTTCAGTTTTAAACACTTATATTAATATTAATTATTTTTTTTGTTTTAAACACTTATATTAATATTAATTATTTTTCAGTTTTAAACACTTATATTAATATTAATTATTTTTTTGTTTTAAACACTTATATTAATATTAATCATTTTTCTGTTTTAAACACTTATATTAATATTAATCATTTTTCTGTTTTAAACACTTATGTTAATATACATCGTTTTTCTGTTTTAAACACTTATATTAATATTAATTATTTTTTTTGTTTTAAACACTTATATTAATATTAATTATTTTTCTGTTTTAAACACTTATATTAATATTAATTATTTTTCTGTTTTAAACACTAATATTAATATACATCGTTTTTCTGTTTTAAACACTTATATTAATATTAATTATTTTTTTTGTTTTAAACACTTATATTAATATACATCGTTTTTCTGTTTTAAACACTTATATTAATATTAATTATTTTTCTGTTTTAAACACTAATATTAATATACATCGTTTTTCTGTTTTAAACACTTATATTAATATTAATCATTTTTCTGTTTTAAACACTTATATTAATATACATAGTTTTTCTGTTTTAAACACCAATATTAATGTTAATTATTTTTTTGTTTTAAACACTTATATTAATATTCATCATTTTTCTATTTTAAACACTAATATTAATATACATCGTTTTTCTGTTTTAAACACTTATATTAATATTAATTGTTTTTTTTGTTTTAAACACTTATATTAATATACATCGTTTTTCTGTTTTAAACACTTATATTAATATTAATTATTTTTCTGTTTTAAACACTTATATTAATATTAATTGTTTTTTTGTTTTAAACACTTATATTAATATACATCGTTTTTCTGTTTTAAACACTTATATTAATATTAATTATTTTTCTGTTTTAAACACTACTACTACACTACTACTAAATATTTTTATTTAAAATTTGGCTTCTAACAAGATGTGAAAAAATGTGTTTATTTTATTTTGCGTATTATTTTGTTGGAACATTAACTAATTATATTCATATAAAGTAGTTAATTAAAATGTTTATTTTCTATTTATATTATTGATTGTAAAGTATAAATGATAATGTATCAATTTATTTATTCTGATGTTTCCAAATTCCGTTTAGTAATTATGTAAAATAATCACGATTTTAGAATTGTGTGAAATTGAGATTTGAGAAGTCCTTCTTTATAGATGTAAATGTTAATCTTTTTTTACTACATTATTTTATTCAGACAAATTGAGACTTTTATTTAATATTTTTCTTTATCCATTGTTGTTTCAAAATTATTAAGTATTGTCTGACTTTCATTTATTTCTGTCACTTGTGCACTAAAAAGTAAAACATTATAGGTTTGTCTTATCTAAAACTTTTTAAAAACAAAAATAATAATTTTTGCAGTTTTTATTCCACTTGAATTATCATAACTATACCATAAATACTAATGTTAGAGTAATATGATAATTAGAGTATATTTCTGTAATGAGTGTTATTATATTTCCAGTGATCTGTGCAGTTTTTCGCCCTCCCGCGCGGCGGATTCATCTGTAAAACAACAGACTCACGTCTGTCAGAGGCATGACGTCATCCACTGCAGCACTTTTCATTGGACAAGACGGCAGCCAATCGACGCGAAAGGTAGACGTGACGTCACCGGAACAGATTCTACTCAAACATTTGCGTTCAGAAAAACAAAACAAAATAAAATAAACGATAAGAAACTGATTTACAGTTTTAATATTTGCCCTGTTCTACGTCATCGCTCAGTTTATCTGCTCGTCATGATTTATGGACATTTGTAAAGAATAAACATGAATAATAATTAATTTCTACATATTTATTTATTTATTTCCAATATAAATCATACAAACCAAATCTCGAGTTCTTCAAACTTCTTTTCACTTCCGTTTACATTAAACTAAAGCGAAACGTCATCACGTGACACATGCAGCACACAGCCACGCCCCTCTGTAGCCCCGTGACGCGCGGCAGGATTTCAGCCAATCAGAGAGGCGCAGGTTTAAAGATGGCGTCCTCGGTCAGCTGCAGGGCAGTGGCGGTGTTTCTGTGTCTCGTTGTATTCATCTGTGTTCACTGCACGGACACGAAGCCCAGGAAGAAGAAAGACATCCGGGACTATAACGATGCTGATATGGCCAGACTGCTGGAGGAGTGGGAGGTGAGGTCAAACAGAGCAGTTTGTGTGCAGGGCAGCCCAGGGCTGGTTGTCACGTGGCCTGTATAGACATTAATGTCAACATGTGATGTACTTCATGATGTCATAACAATCTAATGTAAACACTTCTTAATTACTCTCTCCTTATATTCTTATATTCTGTGTGTTATACAGGTGAGAATGTTCATCTGTGTTATTGTGTTTCCCTTATACAGATGATCTACATCAAGTGTTATTGTATATTGTCCTTTAAATCTCTGTGGTCATTGGCAGGAAGTGATTGGTTATGTCTTGACCTCATGTGATGGAATGTGATTGGTGTGTAACACAGTTTATAGACGCACAGTTTATAGACGCACAGGTTTATAGACGCACAGTTTATAGACGCACAGGTTTATAGACGCACAGTTTATAGACGCACAGGTTTATAGACGCACAGTTTATAGACGCACAGGTTTATAGACGCACAGGTTTATAGACGCACAGGTTTATAGACGCACAGGTTTATAGACGCACAGTTTATAGACGCACAGTTTATAGACGCACAGTTTATAGACGCACAGGTTTATAGACGCACAGGTTTATAGACGCACAGGTTTATAGACGCACAGGTTTATAGACGCACAGGTTTATAGACGCACAGGTTATAGACGCACAGTTTATAGACGCACAGGTTTATAGACGCACAGGTTTATAGACGCACAGGTTTATAGACGCACAGGTTTATAGACGCACAGGTTTATAGACGCACAGGTTATAGACGCACAGGTTTATAGACGCACAGGTTTATAGACGCACAGGTTTATAGACGCACAGGTTTATAGACGCACAGTTTATAGACGCACAGTTTATAGACGCACAGTTTATAGACGCACAGTTTATAGACGCACAGGTTTATAGACGCACAGGTTTATAGACGCACAGGTTTATAGACGCACAGGTTTATAGACGCACAGGTTATAGACGCACAGGTTTATAGACGCACAGGTTATAGACGCACAGTTTATAGACGCACAGGTTTATAGACGCACAGGTTTATAGACGCACAGGTTTATAGACGCACAGGTTATAGACGCACAGGTTTATAGACGCACAGGTTATAGACGCACAGTTTATAGACGCACAGGTTTATAGACGCACAGGTTTATAGACGCACAGGTTTATAGACGCACAGTTTATAGACGCACAGTTTATAGACGCACAGTTTATAGACGCACAGTTTATAGACGCACAGTTTATAGACGCACAGTTTATAGACGCACAGGTTTATAGACGCACAGTTTATAGACGCACAGTTTATAGACGCACAGTTTATAGACGCACAGTTTATAGACGCACAGTTTATAGACGCACAGTTTATAGACGCACAGTTTATAGACGCACAGGTTTATAGACGCACAGGTTTATAGACGCACAGGTTTATAGACGCACAGGTTTATAGACGCACAGGTTATAGACGCACAGGTTTATGGACGCACAGTTTATGGACGCACAGGTTTATGGACGCACAGGTTTATGGACGCACAGGTTTATGGACGCACAGGTTTATGGACGCACAGGTTTATGGACGCACAGGTTTATGGACGCACAGGTTTATGGACGCACAGGTTTATGGACGCACAGGTTTATGGACGCACAGGTTTATGGACGCACAGGTTTATGGACGCACAGGTTTATGGACGCACAGGTTTATGGACGCACAGGTTTATGGACGCACAGGTTTATGGACGCACAGGTTTATGGACGCACAGGTTTATGGACGCACAGGTTTATGGACGCACAGTTTATGGACGCACAGTTTATGGACGCACAGGTTTATGGACGCACAGGTTTATGGACGCACAGGTTTATAGACGCACAGTTTATAGACGCACAGGTTTATAGACGCACAGTTTATAGACGCACAGGTTTATAGACGCACAGGTTTATAGACGCACAGGTTTATAGACGCACAGGTTTATAGACGCACAGGTTTATAGACGCACGGTTTATAGACGCACGGTTTATAGACGCACGGTTTATAGACGCACGGTTTATAGACGCACGGTTTATAGACGCACGGTTTATAGACGCACGGTTTATAGACGCACGGTTTATAGACGCACGGTTTATAGACGCACGGTTTATAGACGCACAGGTTTATAGACGCACAGGTTTATAGACGCACAGGTTTATAGACGCACAGGTTTATAGACGCACGGTTTATAGACGCACAGGTTTATAGACGCACAGGTTTATAGACGCACAGGTTTATAGACGCACAGGTTTATAGACGCACAGGTTTATAGACGCACAGTTTATAGACGCACAGTTTATAGACGCACAGGTTTATAGACGCACAGGTTTATAGACGCACAGGTTTATAGACGCACAGTTTAGAGACGCACAGTTTAGAGACGCACAGGTTTGCAGACGCACAGGTTTGCAGACGCACAGGTTTGCAGACGCACAGGTTTGCAGACGCACAGGTTTGCAGACGCACAGGTTTGCAGACGCACAGGTTTACAGACGCACAGGTTTACAGACGCACAGGTTTACAGACGCACAGGTTTACAGACGCACAGGTTTACAGACGCACAGGTTGTAGACGCACAGGTTTATAGACGCACAGGTTATAGACGCACAGTTTATAGACGCACAGTTTATAGACGCACAGGTTTATAGACGCACAGGTTATAGACGCACAGGTTATAGACGCACAGGTTTATAGACGCACAGGTTATGGACGCACAGGTTTATGGACGCACAGGTTTATGGACGCACAGGTTTATGGACGCACAGGTTTATGGACGCACAGGTTTATGGACGCACAGGTTTATGGACGCACAGGTTTATAGACGCACAGGTTTATAGACGCACAGGTTTGTAGACGCACAGGTTTGTAGACGCACAGGTTTGTAGACGCACAGGTTTGTAGACGCACAGGTTTGTAGACGCACAGGTTTGTAGACGCACAGGTTTGTAGACGCACAGGTTTGTAGACGCACAGGTTTGTAGACGCACAGTTTGTAGACGCACAGTTTATAGACGCACAGTTTATAGACGCACAGTTTATAGACGCACAGTTTATAGACGCACAGGTTATAGACGCACAGGTTTGCAGACGCACAGGTTTGCAGACGCACAGGTTTGCAGACGCACAGGTTTGCAGACGCACAGGTTTGCAGAAGCACAGGTTTGCAGAAGCACAGGTTTGCAGAAGCACAGGTTTGCAGACGCACAGGTTTGCAGACGCACAGGTTTGCAGACGCACAGGTTTGCAGACGCACAGGTTTGCAGACGCACAGTTTATAGACGCACAGGTTTGCAGACGCACAGGTTTGTAGACGCACAGGTTATAGACGCACAGGTTTGCAGAAGCACAGGTTTGCAAAAGCACAGGTTTGCAGACGCACAGGTTTGCAGACGCACAGGTTTGCAGAAGCACAGGTTTGCAGAAGCACAGGTTATAGATGCACAGGTTTGCAGACGCACAGGTTATAGATGCACAGGTTTGCAGACGCACAGGTTTGCAGACGCACAGGTTTGCAGACGCACAGGTTTGCAGACGCACAGGTTATAGACGCACAGGTTATAGACGCACAGGTTTATAGACGCACAGGTTTATAGACGCACAGGTTTATAGACGCACAGGTTTATAGACGCACAGGTTTGCAGACGCACAGGTTTGCAGACGCACAGGTTTGCAGACGCACAGGTTTGCAGACGCACAGGTTTGCAGACGCACAGGTTTGCAGAAGCACAGGTTTGCAGAAGCACAGGTTTGTAGACGCACAGTTTATAGACGCACAGGTTTGCAGACGCACAGGTTTGCAGACGCACAGGTTTGCAGACGCACAGTTTATAGACGCACAGGTTTGCAGACGCACAGGTTTGTAGACGCACAGGTTATAGACGCACAGGTTTGCAGAAGCACAGGTTTGCAAAAGCACAGGTTTGCAAAAGCACAGGTTTGCAGACGCACAGGTTTGCAGAAGCACAGGTTTGCAGAAGCACAGGTTATAGATGCACAGGTTTGCAGACGCACAGGTTATAGATGCACAGGTTTGCAGACGCACAGGTTTGCAGACGCACAGGTTTGCAGACGCACAGGTTATAGACGCACAGGTTATAGACGCACAGTTTATAGATGCACAGGTTTGCAGACGCACAGGTTTGCAGACGCACAGGTTTGTAGACGCACAGGTTTGTAGACGCACAGGTTTGTAGACGCACAGGTTTGCAGACGCACAGGTTTGCAGACGCACAGGTTTGCAGACGCACAGGTTTGCAGACGCACAGGTTTGCAGACGCACAGGTTTGCAGACGCACAGGTTTGCAGACGCACAGGTTTGTAGACGTACAGGTTATAGACGCACAGGTTTATAGAAGCACAGGTTTGCAGACGCACAGGTTTGCAGACGCACAGGTTTGCAGACGCACAGGTTTGCAGACGCACAGGTTTGCAGACGCACAGGTTTGCAGACGCACAGGTTTGCAGACGCACAGGTTTGCAGACGCACAGGTTTACAGACGCACAGGTTTACAGACGCACAGGTTTACGGACGCACAGGTTTACGGACGCACAGGTTTACGGGCGCACAGGTTTACAGGCGCACAGGTTTATAGGAACAAAGGTTGCCTTTTAAAGTTTTACAGTAGCAAACCTGCTTCAGGAATCACTGTGCAGATCTTTTTAACCCTTATTTTAAATATAATGCATGATTTACTGCATGTAAGTGCAGGATTCCATCAAACATTCTGGCATTTCAGTGATGCATTTCAGTTTTATGTACATGCATGGTTACAAATGCAACAATTAAAATACAAAATGGATGGCATGTTATCCATGGTTGCTTTTGTGGTTCTCAATGGTACCATAAATGTGTCATCATATATAATAGATTGCTGAACATCAGTGTTAGATCAATGTGAGTTTTTTTAATGTCAGATACTAAACACCTAAAAACTCATCTTTACCGGCTACACCTAACTCACTAACTCACTTCTTTTCTAACATACTCACTCTATCAAAAAAAAAAACTTTTGTAACTTCTCTCTCTGTGTAACTCGGTAACATTGTTGTAGCACTTGTTCACCTATTGTTGTATCGGCTATTTACCGCTTCATTGTCTCCTCGACTATTGTAAGTCGCTTTGGATAAAAGCGTCTGCTAAATGACTAAATGTAAATGTAAATGCTGATACCGATACTTAGAGATTGTGGCCGATATAACACCAAAGCAGTTAAATGTGTAAATGAGAGACACCGAGACGTGGTGAAACTATAATGACAATTATTTATGTGCTCAGTCGGAAGCAGACTTGAAGACATGAAAAGGTTCACAGACGACATTATATACATTTTGAACAGCTAAACATGGATTCATACAAATACAATATAGCAATATGAACTTTAATACTTACTCTACAATTGTTCTGATGCACCTTACACTACACATTTTACTGTGATCACATTACATTACTATCTGGACAATGTTTGTATGTATAGAATGTGCTCTATGGCAGCCAAACGGAAAAAATGCAGATGAAGATACGTGTAAAAATAAAGGGTTGATAATGGAAAAATTTTAGCACAAGCAAAGTATTGGTCTTTGACTTTTTGTTTCTTACAGAAAGATGACGACATTGAAGAAGGTGACTTGCCTGAACACAAAAGATCTCCACCGCCCATCGACTTCTCTAAAGTAGATCCATCCAAACCAGAGGAGCTCCTGAAGATGTCCAAGAAAGGAAAGACGCTCATGGTGTTTGCATCAGTGTCAGGAAACCCCACAGAGAAGGAGACGGAGGAGATCACCAGCCTGTGGCAGGGCAGCCTCTTCAATGCCAACTTTGATGTCCAGAGGTACATTTATCTAAGATGTTAGAAACAGTTTGATATAATTTAATGAAGAAGCTCTTATTTGTCTTTAATTAATATTACGGGATAGTGAAAATCAGTAGTCAGTTTTATATTCTCATGAACGAGCTTCTTTTGTTTGTTTCCCTATCAGATTTGTGGTGGGATCGAATCGTGTCATCTTCATGCTTCGTGATGGGAGCTATGCCTGGGAGGTTAAAGACTTCCTGACCTCTCAGGATCGCTGTGAGGATGTGACCGTGGAGGGACAGGTGTACCCTGGGAAAGCTGCCAAGAAAGAAGACCAAGGAAAGAAGCAAGACGAGACTAAGACAAAAGAAGACAAGAAAGCAGCCAACCGAGCGAATAAAAGCAAACAGGAGCTTTGACACGTGAGCCTCAAATGCTCATCATAGACTGAAGCCGTTTGCTAACAAGTGTTACCAGTGTACGAGATGAAAACTCTAATCATCAAACTTGGGAAATCTTTAGAATAAAGGAACTTCTTCATGATTTATATTGTAACACCTCATTTTTTTATCACAGTTACAATGTCATTTGATTTGAGAATAAATCACTTTTATATACATTCTTGCATTGCATTTGTTACCGACTCTAACCCTAATCTGGAAAAATTCCAACACAATCTCAGCAATAATCATTTTAAAATTAAAATTTAATTCAGATATTGCTTTGAAATAAACATTTGATGACCACATATAAGGCTTTTTGTGAATAATGTTATAGCATTGAATGTTAACTCATTTACTGGATTGCGTGAAGTCGTATCCACTTTTCTATTTAAGCAATATGAAATCAAATATCAAAAGTAAACATGGTTAATTTCAATGAAATGATTTTATTTACAAAAACAGATCCCATTTTATATTTGAATGTGTTAAAGTTATGTTTCATCGTGTTTTCATTGTTTGTTGGTTTTTTCAAAAAAAAGTTCGTTGACACGATCTGATATATGATTAGATATGTGATTTTTTTTTTCTTAATTTAGGCCATTGCTCCTCAGAATTATAGATGCACAGGTTTGTAGACGCAGAGGTTTGTAGACGCACAGGTTTATAGACGCACAGGTTTGTAGACGCACAGGTTTGTAGACGCACAGGTTTATAGACGCACAGGTTTATAGACGCACAGGTTTATAGACGCACAGGTTTGTAGACGCACAGGTTTGTAGACGCACAGGTTTGTAGACGCACAGGTTTGTAGACGCACAGGTTTGTAGACGCACAGGTTTGTAGACGCACAGGTTTGTAGACGCACAGGTTTGTAGACGCACAGGTTTATAGACGCACAGGTTTATAGACGCACAGGTTATAGACGCACAGTTTGTAGACGCACAGGTTTATAGACGCACAGGTTTATAGACGCACAGTTTGTAGACGCACAGGTTGTAGACGCACAGTTTATAGACGCACAGTTTATAGACGCACAGTTTGTAGACGCACAGTTTATAGACGCACAGGTTTATAGACGCACAGGTTGTAGACGCACAGGTTTGTAGACGCACAGGTTTGTAGACGCACAGGTTTGTAGACGCACAGTTTTATAGACGCACAGGTTTATAGACGCACAGTTTATAGACGCACAGGTTTATAGACGCACAGGTTTATAGACGCACAGGTTTATAGACGCACAGGTTTATAGACGCACAGGTTTATAGACGCACAGGTTTATAGACGCACAGTTTATAGACGCACAGTTTATAGACGCACAGTTTATAGACGCACAGTTTATAGACGCACAGGTTTATAGACGCACAGGTTTATAGACGCACAGGTTTATAGACGCACAGGTTTATAGACGCACAGTTTTGTAGACGCACAGGTTTATAGACGCACAGTTTATAGACGCACAGTTTTGTAGACGCACAGGTTTATAGACGCACAGTTTATAGACGCACAGTTTTGTAGACGCACAGGTTTATAGACGCACAGTTTATAGAAGCACAGTTTTGTAGACGCACAGGTTTATGGACGCACAGTTTATAGACGCACAGTTTATAGACGCACAGTTTTGTAGACGCACAGGTTTATAGACGCACAGGTTTATAGAGGCACAGTTTATAGACGCACAGTTTATAGACGCACAGTTTATAGACGCACAGGTTTGTAGACGCACAGGTTTGTAGACGCACAGGTTTGTAGACGCACAGGTTTGTAGACGCACAGGTTTATAGACGCACAGGTTTATAGACGCACAGGTTTGTAGACGCACAGGTTTGTAGACGCACAGGTTTGTAGACGCACAGGTTTGTAGACGCACAGGTTTGTAGACGCACAGGTTTATAGACGCACAGGTTTATAGACGCACAGGTTTATAGACGCACAGGTTATAGACGCACAGTTTGTAGACGCACAGGTTTATAGACGCACAGGTTTATAGACGCACAGGTTTGTAGACGCACAGTTTGTAGACGCACAGTTTATAGACGCACAGTTTATAGACGCACAGTTTGTAGACGCACAGTTTATAGACGCACAGGTTTATAGACGCACAGGTTTATAGACGCACAGTTTGTAGACGCACAGGTTTGTAGACGCACAGGTTTGTAGACGCACAGGTTTGTAGACGCACAGGTTTGTAGACGCACAGTTTTATAGACGCACAGGTTTATAGACGCACAGTTTATAGACGCACAGGTTCATAGACGCACAGGTTCATAGACGCACAGGTTTATAGACGCACAGGTTTATAGACGCACAGGTTTATAGACGCACAGTTTATAGACGCACAGTTTATAGACGCACAGTTTATAGACGCACAGTTTATAGACGCACAGTTTATAGACGCACAGTTTATAGACGCACAGGTTTATAGACGCACAGGTTTATAGACGCACAGGTTTATAGACGCACAGTTTATAGACGCACAGGTTTGCAGACGCACAGGTTTGCAGACGCACAGGTTTGCAGACGCACAGGTTTACAGACGCACAGGTTTACAGACGCACAGGTTTACAGACGCACAGGTTTACAGACGCACAGGTTTACAGACGCACAGGTTTGCAGACGCACAGGTTTGTAGACGCACAGTTTGCAGACGCACAGGTTTGTAGACGCACAGTTTATAGACGCACAGGTTTGCAGAAGCACAGGTTTGCAGACGCACAGGTTTGCAGAAGCACAGGTTTGCAGACGCACAGGTTTGCAGAAGCACAGGTTTGCAGAAGCACAGGTTTGCAGAAGCACAGGTTTGCAGACGCACAGGTTTGCAGACGCACAGGTTTACAGACGCACAGGTTTACAGACGCACAGGTTTACAGACGCACAGGTTTGTAGACGCACAGTTTATAGACGCACAGGTTTGCAGAAGCACAGGTTTGCAGACGCACAGGTTTGCAGACGCACAGGTTTGCAGACGCACAGTTTATAGACGCACAGGTTTGCAGAAGCACAGGTTTGCAGAAGCACAGGTTTGCAGACGCACAGGTTTGCAGAAGCACCGGTTTGCAGAAGCACAGGTTTGCAGAAGCACAGGTTTGCAGACGCACAGGTTTGCAGACGCACAGGTTTGCAGACGCACAGGTTTGCAGACGCACAGGTTTATAGACGCACAGGTTTGTAGACGCACAGGTTTGTAGACGCACAGGTTTGTAGACGCACAGGTTTGTAGACGCACAGGTTTGTAGACGCACAGGTTTGTAGACGCACAGGTTTGTAGACGCACAGGTTTGTAGACGCACAGGTTTGTAGACGCACAGGTTTGTAGACGCACAGGTTTATAGACGCACAGTTTGTAGACGCACAGGTTTATAGACGCACAGGTTTATAGACGCACAGTTTGTAGACGCACAGGTTTGTAGACGCACAGTTTGTAGACGCACAGTTTATAGACGCACAGTTTATAGACGCACAGTTTGTAGACGCACAGTTTATAGACGCACAGGTTTGCAGACGCACAGGTTTGCAGAAGCACAGGTTTGCAGAAGCACAGGTTTACAGACGCACAGGTTTGTAGACGCACAGTTTATAGACGCACAGGTTTGCAGAAGCACAGGTTTGCAGACGCACAGGTTTGCAGACGCACAGGTTTGCAGACGCACAGTTTATAGACGCACAGGTTTGCAGAAGCACAGGTTTGCAGAAGCACAGGTTTGCAGACGCACAGGTTTGCAGAAGCACCGGTTTGCAGAAGCACAGGTTTGCAGAAGCACAGGTTTGCAGACGCACAGGTTTGTAGACGCACAGGTTTGCAGACGCACAGGTTTGTAGACGCACAGGTTTATAGACGCACAGGTTTATAGACGCACAGGTTTGTAGACGCACAGGTTTGTAGACGCACAGGTTTGTAGACGCACAGGTTTGTAGACGCACAGGTTTGTAGACGCACAGGTTTGTAGACGCACAGGTTTGTAGACGCACAGTTTATAGACGCACAGGTTTATAGACGCACAGGTTTATAGACGCACAGGTTGTAGACGCACAGGTTTGTAGACGCACAGGTTTGTAGACGCACAGGTTTGTAGACGCACAGTTTTATAGACGCACAGGTTTATAGACGCACAGTTTATAGACGCACAGGTTTATAGACGCACAGGTTTATAGACGCACAGGTTTATAGACGCACAGGTTTATAGACGCACAGGTTTATAGACGCACAGGTTTATAGACGCACAGTTTATAGACGCACAGTTTATAGACGCACAGTTTATAGACGCACAGTTTATAGACGCACAGGTTTATAGACGCACAGGTTTATAGACGCACAGGTTTATAGACGCACAGGTTTATAGACGCACAGTTTTGTAGACGCACAGGTTTATAGACGCACAGTTTATAGACGCACAGTTTTGTAGACGCACAGGTTTATAGACGCACAGTTTATAGACGCACAGTTTTGTAGACGCACAGGTTTATAGACGCACAGTTTATAGAAGCACAGTTTTGTAGACGCACAGGTTTATGGACGCACAGTTTATAGACGCACAGTTTATAGACGCACAGTTTTGTAGACGCACAGGTTTATAGACGCACAGGTTTATAGAGGCACAGTTTATAGACGCACAGTTTATAGACGCACAGTTTATAGACGCACAGGTTTGTAGACGCACAGGTTTGTAGACGCACAGGTTTGTAGACGCACAGGTTTGTAGACGCACAGGTTTATAGACGCACAGGTTTATAGACGCACAGGTTTGTAGACGCACAGGTTTGTAGACGCACAGGTTTGTAGACGCACAGGTTTGTAGACGCACAGGTTTGTAGACGCACAGGTTTGTAGACGCACAGGTTTATAGACGCACAGGTTTATAGACGCACAGGTTTATAGACGCACAGGTTATAGACGCACAGTTTGTAGACGCACAGGTTTATAGACGCACAGGTTTATAGACGCACAGGTTTGTAGACGCACAGTTTGTAGACGCACAGTTTATAGACGCACAGTTTATAGACGCACAGTTTGTAGACGCACAGTTTATAGACGCACAGGTTTATAGACGCACAGGTTTATAGACGCACAGTTTGTAGACGCACAGGTTTGTAGACGCACAGGTTTGTAGACGCACAGGTTTGTAGACGCACAGGTTTGTAGACGCACAGTTTTATAGACGCACAGGTTTATAGACGCACAGTTTATAGACGCACAGGTTCATAGACGCACAGGTTCATAGACGCACAGGTTTATAGACGCACAGGTTTATAGACGCACAGGTTTATAGACGCACAGTTTATAGACGCACAGTTTATAGACGCACAGTTTATAGACGCACAGTTTATAGACGCACAGTTTATAGACGCACAGTTTATAGACGCACAGGTTTATAGACGCACAGGTTTATAGACGCACAGGTTTATAGACGCACAGTTTATAGACGCACAGGTTTGCAGACGCACAGGTTTGCAGACGCACAGGTTTGCAGACGCACAGGTTTACAGACGCACAGGTTTACAGACGCACAGGTTTACAGACGCACAGGTTTACAGACGCACAGGTTTGCAGACGCACAGGTTTGCAGACGCACAGGTTTGTAGACGCACAGTTTGCAGACGCACAGGTTTGTAGACGCACAGTTTATAGACGCACAGGTTTGCAGAAGCACAGGTTTGCAGACGCACAGGTTTGCAGAAGCACAGGTTTGCAGACGCACAGGTTTGCAGAAGCACAGGTTTGCAGAAGCACAGGTTTGCAGAAGCACAGGTTTGCAGACGCACAGGTTTGCAGACGCACAGGTTTACAGACGCACAGGTTTACAGACGCACAGGTTTACAGACGCACAGGTTTGTAGACGCACAGGTTTGTAGACGCACAGTTTGTAGACGCACAGTTTATAGACGCACAGTTTATAGACGCACAGTTTGTAGACGCACAGGTTTGTAGACGCACAGTTTGCAGACGCACAGGTTTGTAGACGCACAGTTTATAGACGCACAGGTTTGCAGAAGCACAGGTTTGCAGACGCACAGGTTTGCAGAAGCACAGGTTTGCAGACGCACAGGTTTGTAGACGCACAGGTTTGTAGACGCACAGGTTTGTAGACGCACAGGTTTGTAGACGCACAGGTTTATAGACGCACAGTTTGTAGACGCACAGGTTTATAGACGCACAGGTTTATAGACGCACAGTTTGTAGACGCACAGGTTTGTAGACGCACAGTTTGTAGACGCACAGTTTATAGACGCACAGTTTATAGACGCACAGTTTGTAGACGCACAGTTTATAGACGCACAGGTTTGCAGACGCACAGGTTTGCAGAAGCACAGGTTTGCAGAAGCACAGGTTTGCAGACGCACAGGTTTGCAGACGCACAGGTTTGCAGACGCACAGGTTTGCAGACGCACAGGTTTACAGACGCACAGGTTTGTAGACGCACAGTTTATAGACGCACAGGTTTGCAGAAGCACAGGTTTGCAGACGCACAGGTTTGCAGACGCACAGTTTATAGATGCACAGGTTTGCAGAAGCACAGGTTTGCAGAAGCACAGGTTTGCAGACGCACAGGTTTGCAGACGCACAGGTTTGCAGAAGCACAGGTTTGCAGACGCACAGGTTTGTAGACGCACAGTTTATAGACGCACAGGTTTGTAGACGCACAGGTTTGTAGACGCACAGGTTATAGACGCACAGGTTATAGACGCACAGGTTATAGACGCACAGGTTATAGATGCACAGGTTTATAGACGCACAGGTTTGCAGAAGCACAGGTTTGCAGACGCACAGGTTTGCAGACGCACAGGTTTGCAGAAGCACAGGTTTGTAGACGCACAGGTTATAGATGCACAGTTTATAGATGCACAGGTTTGCAGACGCACAGGTTATAGATGCACAGGTTTGCAGACGCACAGGTTTGCAGACGCACAGGTTATAGACGCACAGGTTATAGACGCACAGTTTATAGATGCACAGGTTTGCAGACGCACAGGTTTGTAGACGCACAGGTTTGCAGACGCACAGGTTTGCAGACGCACAGGTTTGCAGACGCACAGGTTTGCAGACGCACAGGTTTGCAGACGCACAGGTTTGCAGACGCACAGGTTTGCAGACGCACAGGTTTGCAGACGCACAGGTTTGCAGACGCACAGGTTTACAGACGCACAGGTTTACGGGCGCACAGGTTTACAGGCGCACAGGTTTATAGGAACAAAGGTTGCCTTTTAAAGTTTTACAGTAGCAAACCTGCTTCAGGAATCACTGTGCAGATCTTTTTAACCCTTATTTTAAATATAATGCATGATTTACTGCATGTAAGTGCAGGATTCCATCAAACATTCTGGCATTTCAGTGATGCATTTCAGTTTTATGTACATGCATGGTTACAAATGCAACAATTAAAATACAAAATGGATGGCATGTTATCCATGGTTGCTTTTGTGGTTCTCAATGGTACCATAAATGTGTCATCATATATAATAGATTGCTGAACATCAGTGTTAGATCAATGTGAGTTTTTTTAATGTCAGATACTAAACACCTAAAAACTCATCTTTACCGGCTACACCTAACTCACTAACTCACTTCTTTTCTAACTACTCACTCTATCAAAAAAAAAAACTTTTGTAACTTCTCTCTCTGTGTAACTCGGTAGCATTGTTGTAGCACTTGTTCACCTATTGTTGTATCGGCTATTAACCGCTTTATTGTCTCCTCGACTATTGTAAGTCGCTTTGGATAAAAGCGTCTGCTAAATGTCAATGTAAATGTAAATGATACCGATACATAGACATTGTGGCCGATATAACACCAAAGCAGTTAAATGTGTAAATGAGAGACACCGAGACGTGGTGAAACTATAATGACAATTATTTATGTGCTCAGTCGGAAGCAGACTTGAAGACATGAAAAGGTTCACAGACGACATTATATACATTTTGAACAGCTAAACATGGATTCATACAAATACAATATAGCAATATGAACTTTAATACTTACTCTACAATTGTTCTGATGCACCTTACACTACACATTTTACTGTGATCACATTACATTACTATCTGGACAATGTTTGTATGTATAGAATGTGCTCTATGGCAGCCAAACGGAAAAAATGCAGATGAAGATACGTGTAAAAATAAAGGGTTGATAATGGAAAAATTTTAGCACAAGCAAAGTATTGGTCTTTGACTTTTTGTTTCTTACAGAAAGATGACGACATTGAAGAAGGTGACTTGCCTGAACACAAAAGATCTCCACCGCCCATCGACTTCTCTAAAGTAGATCCATCCAAACCAGAGGAGCTCCTGAAGATGTCCAAGAAAGGAAAGACGCTCATGGTGTTTGCATCAGTGTCAGGAAACCCCACAGAGAAGGAGACGGAGGAGATCACCAGCCTGTGGCAGGGCAGCCTCTTCAATGCCAACTTTGATGTCCAGAGGTACATTTATCTAAGATGCTAGAAACAGTTTGATATAATTTAATGAAGAAGCTCTTATTTGTCTTTAATTAATATTACGGGATAGTGAAAATCAGTAGTCAGTTTTATATTCTCATGAACGAGCTTCTTTTGTTTGTTTCCCTATCAGATTTGTGGTGGGATCGAATCGTGTCATCTTCATGCTTCGTGATGGGAGCTATGCCTGGGAGGTTAAAGACTTCCTGACCTCTCAGGATCGCTGTGAGGATGTGACCGTGGAGGGACAGGTGTACCCTGGGAAAGCTGCCAAGAAAGAAGACCAAGGAAAGAAGCAAGACGAGACTAAGACAAAAGAAGACAAGAAAGCAGCCAACCGAGCGAATAAAAGCAAACAGGAGCTTTGACACGTGAGCCTCAAATGCTCATCATAGACTGAAGCCGTTTGCTAACAAGTGTTACCAGTGTACGAGATGAAAACTCTAATCATCAAACTTGGGAAATCTTTAGAATAAAGGAACTTCTTCATGATTTATATTGTAACACCTCATTTTTTTATCACAGTTACAATGTCATTTGATTTGAGAATAAATCACTTTTATATACATTCTTGCATTGCATTTGTTACCGACTCTAACCCTAATCTGGAAAAATTCCAACACAATCTCAGCAATAATCATTTTAAAATTAAAATTTAATTCAGATATTGCTTTGAAATAAACATTTGATGACCACATATAAGGCTTTTTGTGAATAATGTTATGGCATTGAATGTTAACTCATTTACTGGATTGCGTGAAGTTGTATCCACTTTTCTTTTTAAGCAATATGAAATCAAATATCAAAAGTAAACATGGTTAATTTCAATGAAATGATTTTATTTACAAAAACAGATCCCATTTTATATTTGAATGTGTTAAAGTTATGTTTCATCGTGTTTTCATTGTTCGTTGACACTATCTGATATATGATTAGATATGTGATTTTTTGTTAATTTAGACCATTGCTCCTCAGAAAAAAAACTTATTGTCTCTTCATTTTCATGAAAAAGTATTTTCAAAAAACATTTGATCCTATAATATCTCAGTTGAGTTCTACAAACATATCCATTCTAATGAGAATAGTCTTAAAATAAGAAATCGACAGTGAAAATATTATTTCAATGGTTTACAAGTCCTGGTGATTTGAACCAAATGTTGTCACTTATTGGAAAAAAACTTCCAATAAACCCTTTTTACATGTTGTGTACTTTGAAAGAAGAGACTCTGAGGTGCGTTGTTGTTCACATTTGACTGATTCACCAGATTCCGTTTCGTTTCATTCGTGGAACGACTGTGTGCCGTTTTATACAAGAATGAAAAAGTGTCTAAACTGATTTCAGTGTTTACATGAACGCCTGGGAGAGCTGTAATGCATGTGTAAAGTATGGCAGAAACGAGCTGATCTGAAGTCAGTTAGACTAGGCCTCTGGTGTGGAAGTGAATTCAGTGGAAGCATTGCCTCTGTCTCACAGAAACATTACGCAGTAATAGAGTCGTAAATCCTCATTTCCTCCCAAACCACCGCATGTCGTAAAACCAGGAATATACCCGCAACCTGCAGAAAGCTTTACATTTCTCAACAAACTGAACGAGAAATGAAATGATTAAAATAAATGGTATACGCTTTTGCCATCATCTAGTCTGCATTCAGTGGATTTATTTCTGATCGTCGTTATTCTCTTACAGAACTGAGATACTCTTTTGAGCGTAACAATTCCAAACTCCCGAAACCCTCATTTATATCGAATAAACCAAAGATGTCAACCAATCAGCATTCAGGATCATTGTGTGGTTGATATGACAACAGCACAGCATCCAAGCATCTGCTTCAGACTCAGACTTTTATTTTAAATATCTTTTTTACACTGCTGTGTAAAATCCGTCAATCTATAAGATTTGACATTTCAGAAACACTTCTGCAGTACATCACGACATATAAGAAGTTCTCTGTGGGGTTTCTTACTGTCGTGTTGTACTCGAGAACATTGAAAGTTCTAATGTATGTATCCACCCTACATCATGTGGCCTCGCTGGAATAAAAACATCTTCAAGTTCCTCCACCCCAGCTTGGACACACACATTTAGACAGACATTATAAACTATACATTCCTTTAACCCCATGATAGATGTAAGCTAGTATGTCTATACCTTGTGCATTATAATTATAAAGTGTTTGATCTATTGTCATTTCTGAGATACTACAAACCATCTTCGGTTGGTCAAAGGTCTTTGGTTCGTGTGCATTCACAGGTCAAAGTTCACCAAACTTGAATCATGGTCTCTAACCGAGCACAAACTCTTTACACTCATAATAAAAGAGTGACATTAAAAAGTCATTAACAATCATGGAAGGTTTTTCACATTTCTGGTTCCACCAAATCAAGGGTTCTTGAAAGAACCTTCTCTTTCTTACTTCTTTATGATCTTTTTTCCAAAGGATATTTTGTGAAGCGGAAAGGTTCATGAGTGTTAAAGGCTCTTTATGGGACCATTAAGACATAAAATGTTCTTCTAAGGGTTCTTAGAGGCGACTACAAGACAAACGGCTGAGGTGTGAATAGTTTAGGGGAAATAAAACATACAAAACTGAATCTTAAAGGTAAACCTCAAGGAGAAAAATAGATATAAACAAGGAACATATAAAGTGTAAAATGAATGTATGGAAAGCAAACTATAGTATAATTTTAAATTTAATGTCAAATCTTATGATTTTATGAATACTGTACGTTCAGTGTTATATATATGTTATAAATATGTTATTTCTCAATCTGACTGATCCATTATTACGGCACAATGTATTAACGGTAGACAAACTGTGTGAACACTCCAAGATATGAGGAAAAATGATGTAATCATTTATTTCTGTACAAAAGATTTCGTCCCTTTATATCTAAAGTAATACATTTCATGTACGTTGAAATCAGTTACATTTACATCACATCCATATACAACTTAAAGGTAATGTCATGTATATTTGATTTATACAATGAAAGTGAACTTAAATTTGTGTTTTTACAGAAAGGACAGAATTACATTACAACTCCGAAGTCGTCTCTTCTAGATTTGCGTAATCGTGCCTGTACAATAAATAAGTATAAAATATATCTCTGTTATCAATCAGGGTTTTTTTTAGAAACACATGAAACATACAAAACACTAACAAATTACAATCCCCGAAAAAAGACCAGCTATTTCGGCAAAGGGACATTGTCGTACGTCTTGCCAATTCCTCATGTATCGGTTTATATCTCTTCTTGAACATTTCGTTTAAGACTCAATTTTCTTTCGCTGGTTCTCTCCATCAAAACAAACGAACACTCTTGTGCGTGACGAGAAAATGAAGGAAAAAAAATGCACAACATTTACAATCTGAAACCTTTTCTACATATTTAGAAAAACACATGTTTCTCAGAAGAACATTATGGCAAACATCACTGAACGGGACAAGAACGAGGAATGTTGTGTGTGTGTGTGTGTGTGTGAGTGTGTGTGTGTGTGTACGTTTTTTCTCAAAGTATAAACAACAGACAACACGATCCAAACGTCACTTAATGTCCACGTCGTCACATACGATGGAATCTGTCAGGAGGGGTCGCAAGGAAACATAAACACATGCTCGTTTCTGATTGGTCTTTCGGGTCCGGAGGGCATGTCAGGGCGTGGGCGTCTCGCCCGACAGGGGTGCTACTAAGAGTTTTTTGGGCCCGTTGCTTGTTTTCAAAGCTTCATTGTCTTGACGACGGGGATGGGCAACACTTGATGAAGTTTGACTCGCTCTTCATCCACAGTCATCCTCACCCAGTCCGGCCGGAAAGAGCCTTTGAAGCCAACAAAAGCAAGCTTTTCTGGAAAAGAAACCACAACAATATTTAACGAAAATCTTCAGCTGTGATTTTCTGTTCTCACGCACGTGGTCGAATTTTTTGGTCTAGTCATCTTCTGTTATTTCCAACCGTTATGACTTTTTTCTGCAGAACATATTTTGTAGAATGTTGGGGAGAGAAAATCAGCGGTCCGCATTGACTTGCATTGATAATGTTTTATAAATAAGTCGGTGAAGAACGCCTCTCGATTTCCAACATTTTCCAAAATATCTTCTTTTGTCATGTGCGTGAGTTTGAAAGTCGTACAGGTTTGATGAGGAGGGAGAGTAAATGATAACACAATTTTCATCCGATTACTTTTTAGAGATTTGAAAACTGTATTTACAAACATTATGTGTTCATTTTATTAATATGCCAACAAAACAATATGTATTTAACATGTTAAAACTATTAGAAAGATTCCGGCAATCTGTTAAACATTTGCGGTTGTGCACAAAGTGATTTGGATCCAATTGGGATGAACTTGGAATGTTAATGTTAGGGCCTGGAATGACAATTCAACGTGATAAATGCTGTCTAAAGGGAGGGCCGAGAGGAAAGACCCTGCTGCTTTGGAATGTGTGTGTGTGTGTGCGTGTGCGTGTGCGTGTGCGTGTGCGTGTGTGCGTGTGGGTGTGTGTGTGTGTGTGTGTCTGCACGTGCGCGTGCGTGCGTGTGTTGTCCAGCCCAAATCTTCACACATGTGTGGTATTATTCTTTCATAGTCTAAGAAGTTCACAGCCTGAAGAAGGAATTTCATGATGATGTATACCAAATGTGACATAAATCAATTGTCCTAGTGTTGTGTGAATCCAATACATATTTATAATATTTCAAAAGACAACATGTAATTGCAATATAATATAATTTATTCCAATCACTTTAATTACAATGACTTTTAATCCTATAAATAGGTTCCTTAAGTGTTCTTTTGTGGATTTATAAAGAACATTCTTAGAAAAATTCTGTTGCAAAAATGTGTAGTATGAAATGTTACAATGATAAAAAGTGAAACTAGGGGTGTCAAACTTTCAAAAACACCTCAAGATGACGTTCCCTCAAATGTATTTTAGTGTCCCTGTGATTGTCAAATGTGAACATGGCATGGTCACAATTAATGTGTAGATAATCTCAGAATAAACCTATGTAGTATTCTTTGTTTAGAGATACTATTTGCTTTTATTTTTCTATATAAAAAAAATACGTTCAATGCCTCTATTAAACATCCATCCGTGTTTTTGTGAATTCTCACCTTTTAACTTCACAGACTGGTCTGCACCGATGTTCTGGAGAACCTTGGTCCACGGCCCTCTGGTGGGCAGCTTTCCTTTAGATGTGATCAAAATCACCGACCTGGAAGAGCAAAAATGAGATTCGATCACAACCGGCACTTAGATCAAGGCTATTTTCAGCTCAGATGATTGTCACCGGCCCTCCTTCTGTGCCTTTAGATTACAAAGCGAACCGCTCACAAGGCTCGAGAGGAAGTCATCTTTAGACCTGTGCACTACACTGTAGATTTCTGCCCAAACTTTTCTACCCAGTAGGTATATTATGTACATATTTTATAAATTGTAGGAATGAAATCCTGAGTACTGGTGGTCTTACTCGTCTTTGAGGTTTGTGATGTAGTTCTCTAACTGAGCTGGGATTCCCATCAGTAAAGAGTTCCTAAAGCCTTTAGATTGCAGAATGTGCCCGCTCTGGCCGTCAATCACAGTCACGTGAACGCCGTCTTCCGTTTGGTAGATCTTCTTGCCATTAACCTAGGGAAACAGCCAATGAGAGAGAGGCTTTTATTTAGCACTGGGAGTGATAGTCAGATTAAAGGGAATCAATATAACGATGCAAATACAGTCGTCAGTACCTCGATGTAAGCAAAGTCTTCTTTAATGTGGAAAAAGCGAGTGTTGTACGACTCCAGTTTGATTTCCAGGAAGTGTCCGGATGTATTGGGCTACGAAGGAAACCGGAAAAAATCGTTTGAAATATTTTGTTCATTCATTTGATGGAAGTGCAGGCAACACGGTCATTTTTGGAAAGTTAGTTTTGACGAAACTTTGGATCAGACACTCAGAGTCAATTGTTCAAGAGCAAAGTGTATACAATTGTTTTAAATATATATCATATATACGCACACACACACGCGCACACTCACGCACGCACACGCACACGCACACACACACACACACACACAAACACACACGTTACATATGCATATACATTTATGTACATATTAGTGGGATGTTTATGTACATGTGTAACCTATTCAATGATCGATAAACATTATCAAAACATATTTTGTCCGTTTATAATATTTTCATCAATTAAATCTTACACCTTTCCAACTTATCAATAAATAAAAAAGTCGACATATTAAGATGTTTCCAGCACACAATTAAAGAACAGTGAAACAGTCATTTATTTTAGAGACTATCTAGTTGCCTGAAAACTTTCTGTAGAGCAAAGCAAACACTAACAATTAGATTCTTTACGCATCATTTTTCTAGAGGATATTTATGATCAAAAACCTAAGATGTCAAACCGTATCATCCCAACCCCGAGTGGAATATGACACACCATCCAAACTACAGTGGCTTTGAGAGATCTTTCACGAAACAACATCCCCTCACCAGTCTTGAGCGGGGCAGTTTTTTGGGCATAGGCACGTCTACGACGGGCATCTCGGAGTATTTGGGATAAGCTTCTTCCATGCAGTCGCTGGGGCCTCTGCCAGGGGGAATTAAAGCTTTGATCTTCACTCGTTCACAGCCCTTCACAGAGCAGAAGGCAAAGTCTTCCTTCTCATTGTGCGCTTTGATTTTTAAGAAGAGAAGCCTGCAGGGATGACAGAAGACAGACATCAGAGACTGAGAACTGAAACACAGAGCCACGGCGAGAACTCGAGGTAGATGTGACACTCTCAGAAATAACATTGACACTTAAAATTGACTAAACTGCAGCGTTTAACAGCTAACATCTGAAGGGAGCTCTGAAAAAATTTGGTTGTATATATCGCACAAATGTGACCGTGCATTCTTTAAGTTTGAAAATAAATGTATATTCCCAGCTGGAGATTTGATACATTTTTGTTCATTTGAAAATGAATTCCCCGCAGAGGTCTGACTTCAATTGCTGGTGTTTAAATTGAGTTTGGATCCTCAGCATCTTTCCATTGACTTTGACTCAGAAGTGTGTAGTGCAGATCCTATCTTCCCTTGACTGTAAAAGCTGTTATCTGTAGGTGTTCTCACCCCGTGTCCTCATCCCAGAAGTAATAACCTCTCGTCTGGTGCGAGTGGCCCATCTTCTCTCTCTGAGTGGTCCTCATGAACACGCCGGTCTTCTTGGTCTCTTTGGTGAGGCGGTTGTGGATGTCTGAGATGATGGTGAACTCCGTGCCCCTCGGGTAGCAGATGCCCACATTTATCCAGTCGTGTCTAGGAAAGAAGAGGATATACAGATTCTATGAATAAATCGAGACGGATTTACAGAATGATTATCAGTGTTGGATATGGATCACTAGATGGCATCATAGCTCTGTTCAGATGGGTCGCATCTTCCTATGGTCTTGTTATTAACAGGAGTGTGTGTTATTAGATGTAATAAAAACACACCAAATGTATTTAACAAAGACATCTATAGGGTTGGTATGGCAACATTTGGGTATATAACAATTTAGATTTGACATGATTTAAGTAATGTTTAACTGCATTTCGTGCAAGAACTTCATTGACATGAAATACATAGAGAAAGTGCATACACTATTCACATTCTGAGATACATTGTACATAAATATACATTATTAGAAAAATCTTTACAATGTACATTTGAATATACAAACCATAAAAAACAATTGTCTTTAGGATTGCGGTCTGATCAGTTCATACTGTTATTAAGCAAGAATATGTGTCTTAATGGGACAGTTCACTCAAAAATTGAAATGATATCATCATTTATTCATCCTCATGCTAACCAAGACTGTATGGCTTTCTTCCATCTGCAGAACGCAAGAGAAATAAACTATGATGCCAAAGTGCCCCCCTGTAAGGCATTTGTGTCCGGCTGAAATACGGACACGGATGAGTGGAGCGGGATCATAAAACCTTGGGCACGTGCCCCTTTAAAGGTCTCTGCCCATCACTACTATAATGCATAAGGTGAGACTGCCCAAATTCGATCAAATGGAAGATTGTTCCTTACTATTAACTGCTTTATCAGGAAAGACGTTGCAAGTCTGAATAAAGCCCGCACATGTATGCGTCACCGACCTGCTGAAGTTGATGAGCCATATGGTGACCTCAGCAGGAGCGGCTTGATCCCAGTGGATGGTGTATCCTTTCCCGAGAGTAACGACAGGCTGAAACTGCTGGTAGTGATTCCTCTTCCCAAGAGCTCCCACAAGCACCAGAGGATTGTCTGGATACTCATCTTTCACCATCTTCATGTTAAGGTTGGCTGGGTTACGGGTCTGGACATAAATCTGGAGGGCAATTGTACAGGGTATTTTAGTGACGGATCGCTCGAGGGCTTTGACAGACCGATTGGCTTTTTCCTAGAAATCTAATTTTGAAGGCTAACAAGGTGTCTGGCTTCTCTGAGTTCATAAACAAGAGTCCTTGGAATGTAGAAAACAAGCCGCTGTCCTGGAACGTGCGTTGTTTGCGTTTATGCGCTTGTGACTGTTTTAATAAAGACTTCTGGCACTAAACATGGGCATGTTTTGGAGGAGTAACATGACAGCGTGCCAACTTTGGGTCGGACATACCTGGGCATAGCGCCCGCTGCAGATGGCAGCTCTCCAGTCTGGGATGTCGATACAGTCCGGGTGTCTCAGGAGCCAGTTGTCCTCTTTGACAAGGAAAGCACCCGGGTATTCGCTCACCGAACCATCTATGTCGTGGAAAATGGTCGTCTTGTCACCGTCCATCTCCATCTTGTTGAACCAGGGGCCCGGCTCGCCAAAGAACACTCGTGAGGTGATCTAAGAGAAAAAACCTTTGTGAAGTGTGTGACTAAAACATATCAAGAATCTATACAAATAAATGAATCACAAATTAAAGATTAGGTAAAATAAATGGCATACAATTCATAAACTTGTAAACGAAAAAATATACTGAACATTGTAAATAAAATAAAAATTCACGATTAAATATGCAATTTCATTTTGATTAAAACTGATTATGTGAAAAATGCAGTTTTAACCCTACCATAATAAACTGTTGTTCATTTTTAATGTTTCTGAAGCTGTCAAGATAAGCTTTTTAAGTACACTACATTATTAACTACATCACTTTACAATCATTCGATTCTTTGAACTTTTGATTGAAGCACAACCCTGTAGTAAAATCATGCAGTATGGCATCGTATGAGAGACAAGAATAGAGACGTTCCCTCCCCGAGCAAGTCCCATTTATTAAATCACAGTCCACTTTCTCTCTCTGTCTGTCAAACAGCCGCCTGCAGCTAGCAGACGCTCCAAAATGTTATAATCCTTTTTGACATCCTTCATAAAATCAATCAGTGTTCTAGAATAGCTGGAAGCCTGCGACCCCATCCACAGTTATTAAATAACACAAAGAGGCCTGACAGAGTCTGTCAAAGAGGTCACGCATGATGCTCGCCCGTCCCTCGAGGGCGCCGCACTTACCGGGACGTCGTCGAAAATGATGTCGGTGACGTTGTTGTTAGGGCAGCTCTGCCACGAGTTGTTCAGGCGGAAACCGAAAGCGCTCGTGTGCCGACCGTCCAGGGCCACGAATTTGCGGAAAGTGCAGTTCTGGACGTTGATGGGCCCGTCGTAGATCTGCATCCCTCGAATCGGGAAGTCCCTGCAGGGCAGAAGTCGAGGACACAGGTGAAGTCAAATCGTCCAGCTCTAGGTTGTGCGCATGTCAGAAAGTGTGATGACGGGATGGCAGTAGTCGTATAAAAACAAACATTATGAAATGAACGAGTGTGATACAATCTGACGCTGTGATGGAAGGAAATAAACGAAAGGTGAAGTGCGTCGTTTCAGCGACGCAGCAGAAGCGTTCCAGAATTGCAAAAATAATGACATAACCCATCCCAGAGAGGCCGGGCTTTATTATAATTCTTTGGTTTGTTATGTTCTTCTGGATACAATACAGAAAATCATAATAATGCGTGTCCTCTCTGGGATTCTCTTTGTTTGGAAGCATTCATTAGAAAATGATCCACCGGCCAATTAATATTATTATTATTCGTGAGCAGCTATAACTTTATATCCCTGTGGTGAGAGCTCACCGAAACGTTGCACGCATGAGCGTCCGTAGCTAATTGCGTTTTGTGTCAGTTTGGGATGGGTGAGATGTACAGTGTGGTTGCCTAGCAACTGGCACTTAAATGTGTGACATTGGTAACGTCAGCTCCGCTGGCCTGTCTTAAAATCTCACACAAGGCTCTTTCTCACCTCCTAAGGAACAAATTGCCTCAAGGATTCTTAACTTAAGAGAATACTTCAGCACCAAAAAAATCCTCACGATGAACTCACTCTCAAGGCTTCTTAACAGAATATGACTTTCTTATTAAAGAACAATGCAGGAGGAGTTTTCCAGCGGTAGAATTGAAGTGAATGAGAGGCAGATTTTTGAAGCTCTCAATATACATTGCCAAGTCTTCGGAAGTGGATCTATGCATTCATTTAAGAAAATATCCATTAATGATAATGTCTTACATACAGCTGCATGGGAACCAGATGCTTGTTGGTGACAAACACAACAATTTTTTGTTCTGTTTCAATAGGATCTGTGTTCTCGGAGCAAGATTTCGTCACCATTATTTGTTCATATAATTCTCCATATAAAGAACTGCAGTTCAAGAGTTAATCTGACGAATAGTTTACGTTTGAGGCGGGTCTTACACTTTTCAAACCAGTAGAACCTTATTATAATCGCTATGTTGCGGATCCCCATTTAAATATTTCATTAATATAAAATAATGTCTAAAACATCTTAGATTAAAACACATTTATTCGCTATGGACCTAAGGTATTTTGGCTTTTCTGGGAAAGAAAATGCGTAAATTAAGTCCATTTAAAACAAGCAAAATAATCTGCCAAAGGTGTGGGAAAAATAAACTTTAGTTGTAATTTTACTTAAGTACCAAATTAAGTCTCTACGCTGGCTTCAAACATTCATTTACTTGTTTCATATATTTTCCGGCCTGAAACAAGACTAAATATCCTAGGTCCGTGCCACATAAATATGTCTTAATTTAAGAAGTATTAGAAATTTTTGCTAAAAGAAGTCAAAATCGCTTATTAAGAAATGCGTTTTTTTGCAGTGCACCATATATTTCTTGTTCTTTTGCGGCAGCGATGATAAAGCTGTTTGTTTTCCAAGTGTTCAATATTTAATCATGATTAATTTTGTGCTCGCAGAAGTCTGAAGAACTGAACGATCTTCAATAATGATAACAGCTGTTGGGGGAACGAATAGAAAAATCTGGTTGGTTTTGTCAAGGTTGTGTGCTGCATGGCGGCATAATGGTACATGAGGGACCAATTTTCAGCCGGGAATGAGCAGAGGGTGGCTTATGAGAAAATTATAAAAAAACTCTCGAATCGAAAATATAATCTACAAACACCTCCCTTTGGATGTGTGCTGTGTCCCCAGGATAAGAACTTCAGTTATAGGTGAAATATGAATATGGAGGCTCTATCAGCTTTAAAGGAGTCTACTGATAAACTGCAATAAAGAAAACGAAAACGAAATAGAATATAGAAAAGCCGTAAGACCGTATAACCCCCCACTCATCATAAATTATTCCGGCCATGATAACCACATGGGAACATTTTGATCTCATTTTGATCTCCCTTATTTTAAAACAACTTTCAATGGACAGACAAAGAGTGTACAGCCTTTGTGACTCTTGAAGGCAGTGCTTCTTTTGTTCGCCCCCCACTTTTAACCTTTAAAATAAACTGGTGCCCCCCAACAGAGCCCCCCGAACCCCAACCTCACCTTAAACTAAGAACAGATCTATATTTTACACTGTCTTAGGACTGTTTACTATTTTTTCCTTCCTTTCTTTTTTACTGCTGATAGTTAGCGCCCCCATGGAAGGTTCCCCCTCACTTTGAGAATCCCAGCCTTAAGACCAAACTGGCAACGGGCGCTGACCAGTTTACAATATCACGATATGTGTAATAACTAATGTTTTAATATGACAATTATTGTCAGTGTCTGCATATTGTGATGGCCTGAAATAAGATGGGTCCAAGTCTGTAAGAACCCTACATTTTTATGTAATTTTTTATCCAACCCACCAACTATTAATTTAACCAATCCACCCCTAAGAGATCCCCACAATCCATTTAATATCATTCCTATCTTGCTCACTTGGGAATATGTTTCATTACAGAATTAAAACATTTTAATTTAAGGGTGTATTTAAAGACGCACATGAGTTCCACCCTGGCATCCTCAATTCGAGACACATTTGCAAAGTTTAAACAACATCTACAAAACCTTAAGGATACTCACACTCCTCTGGGAAGGGACCGGCCGAGATGATCCGAGCCTCCAGGACCCCAGGACTGATCATCCAGATCGGGCATCCCTCTGTTTCCGCTCTCCCCGACAAACAGCGAGTTCTTTACCTCCTGACGTGAGCCGTCATCATCAGGGAACGTTCCCCCGCTACATACACAAACACACGCACGCATGCACGAGTCAGAAAAATATACACGCCAGCCCATAAAGTACTTTCACAGGTCAAAACTATTTCTTTAAAAGACTCCCATATAAGGGATTTTCCAATTACATTTCATAATGGATTCGGCAAATACGAAGGCATTCCATTTTTAAGGCCGCTGTTCGTGGAAAATAATAGAATAAAGAAAATAGTGATTAGCGGTTTACCTGGCGAGAGTGAGGCCTATTCCATTATCAGCGAACCTGTGTGTAATAAAGATGAAGGAACGGTCAATGGTGACCGAGCGATGCAATAAAGCTCCGATTCAAGACAGATTACACAATCACAACCCACAGACATGCTCCACTGAAACCATCAATGAATCCTTCACCAATGCTTACTTAAACTATTTTAATGGAGACCTGTTATTTGAGTTGTAATAGAATCAAAATGTATTTATTCTTTTTCTCATTCACTTCCAATCGAGACCGCCGGTGGATTTTCATTAACGTTCATGCAGTCGATCTGTGATTCGCTCATAATTGTTGAGCTTCTGGGATTATTTCGTTTCACCGTACAAACTCGGCAAATGACTTTTGTTAAATGTCCTATTTGGATTTAAAAATGAGCTTTTAAGAAGGTTAATATATAGGCCTTGATATATTAATGGGCACAAGAGGATGGTTGTGTTTACTGAATACACACACACCTACGTGGTTGCCTATTCACATCAGCTTTTATAGATCCTGCGAATCTTAATCTTGTTTAGGAATCTTAAAGAATCTTAAACAAGAGAATCAATCAGATAATCAAGGGGTGACTGTCAATCTCAGATTTTCAGGATCAATATGGGATACTCAACAGTATTTTACAACATAAAGGTTAAAAACGATAAAAAATAATTCAAATTGTATATTTATTTTGGTTTCTTTTTGGCCAATAAAACAGGCACACAATCTGAGTGTTAACCGGATACTGCTGTTAAATGATACAATATTATGTGTAAGTATGTGTCAAATTCAAATAATATAAATTTAACAAAATAAACAAAATATTTTTGAAAGCAAAATGTGTTCCCTTGATTGGCGCACATTTAGAAAAAACCGAGTATTGAGTATGGCCTGTTTACGAATGTATCACAATATTTTCAACTAAATGTCAAAACTGAAGTTTTGTATCGTGATACTTATGCGATTCACTGTTTTTTTGTGTCAAAAACACTCACTGGCAATCGTCCAACCACACGTCTCCTCCTCTTAGCCAAGCACCGTGATCTTGGTTTTTATAGGCCACGAAGTGATGGATAAGAGCTGGAATTCTCGGTTTGAAGGGGTCTGCATCCTGATGTGGGCCATACCTTTCAAAGGAA